>JANFOE010001517.1:0-57853 GCA_025667525.1 Glebionis coronaria | reverse complement strand
ATATATATATATACTAGCGTCGTAACCCGCTCAATGGGCGGGGTTGTTTCGTAAATCTTTTCTAAGAGTATGTTTGTATGTTAGTTTTATGTGTTTACAGTTATCGTTTGGTTTTCCGCTTTTTTGAGCCTAGGCTACCCAGTTTCCTTTTTGTGGATTTTTTTTAGTGTTTGATGTAATTTTTATGCTATGTTTTCTATTTATAAATGGGAGGATTTGTTTCGTAATTTTTTTAAGAGTGTGTTTATCTTCTATGTTGTTATTACTGGTGTGTTTGTTTTGTAAATCCTTATAAAGAGTTCGTTAACCGGTTCATAATCAAAGCAAAAAAGAACCAAAACCGGCTTAAAAATTCATTTTTTTTAAATCGGTTTTTCTCAAACTGATCTGGTGGTTTGTAACCGGTTTAAGTCAAATCAGTTTGTTGAACAGTTGACTCAAACTGAACCGTTTTAAAAACAGATTTAATTTAAAAAAAATACCGGTTTAGTGTATGTTTTTTTATTGTTTGGATCTTGCTATAAAACCTTGCCAACCAACGTTACAAATATTAGAAAATTAGACAAACAATTGTGCAATTTCAAGTATCCCCTTTTCATATTGTTTTATCTAAAGCATGTCGAAAAAGTAACACGCAAGTTCATGGTACAATATGATCGTGCGTAGAAACATATAACTAATCAACTGACCTCATATATGGTATACATCCTCATCTAACCAGCTCATACGTGGTTTGATTTTTCAAAATTAGATAACTAAAAAAAGATAGTGAAAAAGATAACTCGTGTGTATGCTTTACCCAAAGATGGCTAATGACATATATAATTAAATAAAGGATAAATTCTTAAAATGCCTCAAGATATCATATTTTTTGCACCCACAAAATGAGAATTTCTTAAAATATTTTATGTAACCTATGCGACTTGCTAAAAAAATCTTAGAATTGTTTTTTTAGAATGGCAAGATATTATTAAACTAGCAAGGCGCTAGAATAAATTACAAAAAAACCTCTAAAGGGTTTCGAATCCAGTTGTTCCAAGAGATGGTAGACAATTTATTTCTAGAAGCAAACCAACGAAAAGAAATTTCAACAATCTTGTCGAAGATGATGCATCACTTAGGTTGAGTAGTCCCAAAGATCGACTCGTTACTGAAGTTCCATAAAGTCCATAACACAACTCCACAAACAACATCGATGATATCCTTTTTGGACGTGGCCATGTGAAGGTCATCAATCCAAGAATATAAGTCACGAAAGTCCAAAATATCTGGAGTGGGGATGTCAAGCCACTTGAAAACTCGAAGCCAGATAGTAGAAGCAAGGGAGCAATTCCAAAGGGAGTGATAAGAGGTCTCAATTCCGTTATCACAAATGGGGCATAAAATGGACTCTATTTCAATACCTCTCCGACTGAGATTCCATCGAGAGGGGAGCCGATCACGCAAAGTCCTCCATAGAAAAATATTAATTTTCTTAGGAAGATATCTGTTCCATCTAGTCTCAGGCCCATCGTCAGGGAGTAAGCATTCGTCAATATGATGGCGCGCACTTTTGACGGTGAAATGATGATTACCAAGAGACCAGACCCACGAATCTTCTGTGTCATTGAGAATGGTATCCGAAAGGATACTGTGGAGCGAGGCCAAAAGGTAAGCATTGGTTCCACTAGACACATCACTAATCCAATCGAAAAGCCAACCATTACTCCAATAGTCACATACCCGGGCATCCTTGTTATTGGATAAATGAAAGAGGCGAGGGAATCTGTTTTTGAAAGAAGCGTTACCAATCCAAGTATCATGCCAAAAGCTTGTAGAAGCACCATTGTTAACATGCTTTTAGATAGACGAAAGGGGGATGAAATCTTTCTCGTGAAGACGGTTAATGGACCCAACAATCCTGCTCCAAACACCATTACCTCTTATGTTGCTAAAAAAATAGAAGTGTCTTCGTTTGGGCCGTGGATAGAAGTGATCAAGCGAGACCATAAGGCATTCGGATTGTTGAGGAATCTCCAACGCCACTTTTGAATGAGGGCCTGATTCATAGCGTAAAGACTTCCAATGCCGAGCCCTCCTTTTTCTCTAGAAGCGAGCACTTGGTTCCAAGAAATCTAGGGAATCTTCTTAGAGTTATCATCACTACCCCAGAAGAAGTTACGTCTAATGGATTCCAGATGATTGTTGACCAAGTTAGGCATAGGGAAAAGAGAAAACAAATACGTACCGAGAGAACCCAAGACAGAAGAAATGAGCGTTGCTCTCCCTCCAATAGAAAGAAGTTTAGCTTTCCATTTAGAAAGCCGTTTGGTGAACTTATCAATCATGATGTCCCAGCTTTTCGTGAGAGCCATGTTCTGATCGATCGGGATCTCAAGATAGCAGAAAGGCGAGGCCAAAGCGTTTCAACCAGTAAAAGAAGCCAACAAGTTCACTTCTTCAAGGGGGACTCCAACCCCGAAAAGATTTGATTTTTTGTAGTTAATTTTTAGCCCCGAGACTTTATGGAAACACTCAAGAATCGCAACCAAGTTTCTGATGTTAGTTTGCGACCAGGTGCCAGTAAAAAGCGCGTCATCAGCAAAGAAAAGATGGGAAAGATTCAAAGAGTTAATCTTAACCTTATTATATAAACCAGCAGCCACCCTTTTTGTGACAAATGACAATTTTTTTGCACCCTTTTAATTTATTTAATTTAACCTTTATTTTTATGCAACTTAGTTTTACTTTTTATGCAACGTGTACTTTTGTTAGAAAATGATTTGATATTTGTGTAAGATTCCTTTTAAAAAATTAATGCGTACTTTTAAATGACTTGTACAAATATTTAATTAATAAAAAGTATTATGAATAAATGTGCAAAAAGAAAGTATTTGTAAGAGTTGCTTTTATGCAATCTTTATTTAATTTTTATACGACTTGTACTTTTATTAACTTTCTAAAATAATAAATAATTTTTTTTTTATTTTTTAATAAAAAGTAAAAAATTATTTTTTATAAAAAATAAAATAGTTTTTTATAAGAAAAGTATTTTACAAAAAGAAAAAAAAATAAAAAAATATATAATTTTTTATAATTTTTATAAAAGTAAAAAATTAAATTTGAATAAAAAATTAATTTTTTTAAACAAGATTATTATTTTTTTTATTTTTTATCAAAAAAATTTTGTAAAAAATTAAGTAATTTTTTATAAAAACTTTTTTTTACATTTTATAAAAAAACTTTTTAAAAGAATTTTACACAAATGTCAAATTATTGTCTAACAAAAGTACAAGTTGCATAAAAAATAAAATTAAGTTGCATAAAATAAAGGAAAAATTAAAAGGTTTTTTAAGATAAAAAGTATTTTTTAAAGAAAAAAGTATTTTTTAATACAAGTCACGTAAAAAATAAATCGAAATTGTATAAAAATAATTTCTTACACACAAGTACTTTTTTCTTACACAAATGTACTATTCTTTTTTGAACACATGTACTATTCAGTATGTGTCATAAAGAATAAAGTACAATTTTAAGATTTTTTTGTCAAGTCGCATAGATCGAATAAAACATTTTGAGAAATTCTCATTTGATAAGTGAAAAAAAAATGACATCTTAAGGCATTTCAAAAAATTTCCCTTAAATAAATGACCTATGGAAAAGAAGGACGAGTAGAATCCTTTGATGGCCACTGTTTTTATGTGTACGTGTGGAAGGTTGTCTAGCATGGTAATGTTATTAGCTTGAGAATGTTAGTAGTACAACCAATTAGTTTCTCTTGTAGTTGTAATAGCAACAAATATGTGTTTTACTATCGTTAGTAACTCTTAATGAAGTCTATTTCTTGGTATTTGTTTGTTGTTGATATAAGGTTTATGTGTCATAAAGAATATAGTACAATTTTAAGATTTTTTTGTCAAGTCGCATAGATCGAATAAAACATTTTGAGAAATTCTCATTTGATAAGTGAAAAAAAATAAAAAATAACATCTTAAGGCATTTCAAAAAATTTCCCTTAAATAAATGACCTATGGAAAAGAAGGACGAGTAGAATCCTTTGATGGCCACTGTTTTTATGTGTACGTGTGGAAGGTTGTCTAGCATGGTAATGTTATTAGCTTGAGAATGTTAGTAGTACAACCAATTAGTTTCTCTTGTAGTTGTAATGGCAACAAATATGTGTTTTACTATCGTTAGCAACTCTTAATGAAGTCTATTTCTTGGTATTTGTTTGTTGTTGATATAAGGCTTTTTACACCCCGTGTAAAAAATAGTTCGTTTAAGTATGTTTCTTCTCTTCGAATTGAAAAATGGTTTAACTATGCGACTCAGCTGTCTTTGGTGGAACAAATAGTTGTGTCGTTGTAGTATTAAAAAGTGCAAAACAATTAAAGTAAATGACTTAAAAGTAAATCTAAATCTAATTTTAAAATAAATGGTGCAAGTATTTAAAAACGTGACGAGAATTAAAAGGCACTAAAGTAAATGACGCAAACATAAATCTATCTAAGGCAAACTTAAAACGCAACTAAAACTTAAAACTAAGGCAAGGCTAAAATAAATCTAAGGCAAAATGAACTTAAAGTGCGACTAAGGAAAAAGGCGGGAAAAATAAAGCTTGAAATTAAAAATCAAAGACAAAAACTAAGAAGAACCTGAAAACAGCTCATTCGGAATAATCCTTCGTCCGGAACAATCACTCATCCGGAATGTCACCTTCGTTCGGAATGATTCTTCTTCGCTCGGAATATTACCAAAATCCTTGATCCGGAACAAATTCTCTATTCGGAATATGTCACTTATCCGGAATAAATCCTTCGTTCGAAACTTTTGTTGATTCGGAACCCTTGGTTCGGAACTCACTGGTTCGGAACTCACTGGTTCGGAACTTCCTAAGCCAAATCCTTGGTTCGGAACCTTCTGATTCGGAAGTTCTTGATTCGGAAGTTCTTGATTCGGAAGCCTTGGTTCGGAACCTTCTGATTTGGAACTTGCTGGTTCGGAACTTGCTGGTTCGGAACTTAGAATGTTCCGAATGAACACTTCTTCACTGGTCCGGAATAGGTTCCAAATGAGCTAGCTTGGTTCGGAACTTAAAATGTTCCGAATGAACGTATGATCCAAAATAATGAAATCTTCCGAATTAAACTCCCTGGTTCGGAACTTTCTTGGTTCGGAATTCACTGGTTCGGAAAAAGTTCCGACTGAACAACCCTTGATACGGAACTTTCTATGTTCCGAATAAAGGTGTCGATCCGGAATACTTTTTCTTGATCCGGAACTTACCTGGGAAAAGATCAGTAACAGAAACAAACCGAAGAACAAGGAAACACAGGAACACACGAATCTAATCACAATTTAACCAAATCAAACAAAAGATTAAATCAAACTAATCACAAAACATCTAATAATCATAAACAAACAATCCAAATCAATAAAACTAACAAAACTAACCACAATAATCAAAACCCACTTTGATCAAAATAAGAACATGAACATGAACATAAACATAAAAATCAAAGATTAAAGAAAGGTAGGATGAGATCAAACAATAAAGATAAAGATTAACAAGAATTAAAAGAACACTTACTTGAAATTAAATGGTAATTAAGGTGCAAGACAAGTATTTAAATTTGACAAGTAATTAAATGACAAGGTAATTAAAAGTGGAAGAACTAATTGTCACTATTAGCCAACAAAATGAAATGATTAACTTCCTAATCTATTTATAGGAGAGGATTAATGAGTGCTTAGGAAGCTTCCTCCCCTCTTTCCTTTCTCCTTAATTGCATGCTTAGTCCTTCTCTTCTTAATCTTTTGTTAATTGCACCATTGGTCCTTAAGGCTTTTAATCTTCTTTAATCTTGGACTTTAATGACTTTTGGCTCGGGATTTCCTTGGACTCGTCTTTTAGTTCTTCAATAAATAAGACTTGAGTTCTTCGGCTTTTAGTAAACTTCCGTCTTTTGACTTTTTCTTCGATAAATCTTTAGAATTGGTCTTGGACTTCCGTTCTTTTTGCACTCTTGACTTCTTGACTTCGTCTTTCGTCTTTTTCTTCGATAAAAGCCCGTGAATGCCCGTGTTTTCTCAACTTTTCACCTTTTCGTCCTAAATCACAACAAAAACACAAACCACGCATAATTCTGACATAAAAGACATAAAATACACGTTTTGGCTCGGTTATTATTATAATTAAGTGGTAAAAAGGATGGGTGTTTACACACCTATCAAATCGCCTACACTTGACCATTGCAATGCCCTCATGCAATGCATTAGTTACAATGCACGTTTACATTTTTCATCATAATCAATCCACATTGGCCTTTATTAAAGAGATAGAAAATTCTAAACATTAAAGTAAAGACATCAAAAGCATACCTTGGGTTTTGGAAATGTCATGAATAATCATCATCCTCAAGTTTTCACTTTCTCCGAACCAAGCTTAAAAACGAGATCATTGTTATTATAAGTTAGCAAACTAACACGAACTCATATGGGCCAGTTACTCACTTAGACTCGCTTATTACTAGGTGTATCTCTTATATTTTATTGTTGTCTTGAATGATCACGAGGATGCATTGTTTGACTTATTTCGATAGTTATTTAGACCGAAAATAAAGTGAACGATTTAATCAATAGTTAGCTAAAGGACAAAATCTTTTAAAACTGCTTCTCGGGACCTCATAAAGTTCATATCTTGGCATAACTCGCTTCGCAATTTGAGACCTTTCTCGGACCAATATTTGGCAGCGACTTCATACTTCAAACCTTGAGAGACGTTCATGAAATTATGGTCTTCTCTTCATAATGGAATTTCTTCACTTGAAGTTTTGAGAGATTCATACTTGGACCACGACTTCTTCAATTTTCTCCAATCTTTATTTTGGACTTTGATATACAACGATCCGCCTCCTTTTATGACTTGGATCTATTTATCCTCATACCTTGCTAGGGTCTTTTCGGATACACTTCTCCATGACTTTTGGGGAGTTTTTGCTTTTCGTCGTGTGTCTCGATCCTTCATATTGATTTTTGATAAATGATTCTTCACATCACTTTGGATCTTTAGCAACAAAATATAGCCCTCATGTCTTGTTAGGACCTTTTTGGACTCGCCAATCTTCGCATCCCGCTTCAGTAAGTTATGCCTTGGCTATGAACTCTAATCCATACCGAGCAACTTTTAAACGATCTTGGGCTAGAAGCTAAGTAACTTTTCAAATCGTACAACCTTATTTATTGCAGATAAATTTATTAGCAGGCGATGGGAGAATAGGCTTATAATTAACTCACATAAATTCCCGAAAGAATACGGAGCTTATAATTGGCTCTATCATTTCTCGTTCTCCACAGTTTAAAATCTCAAGGAATGAGACTCGTGGATACTTAGCCTATTAAATCAAAGTTTTGGGTTTTCGAGTTGCCTATAGGATCTTGCAAACTCTTAGACTTTTTCAAGTTTAGAAATCGCATTTTAAAGTTCCCTTGATAAACGACTCTCTAGGATCAATTATAGGAACTTGCGAAAAGTTCTTGTCCTTAACCCGTGAGAGTTAAGACTTTCGCGTTTTATAGCTCCCTATATAAAAGCCTAGCAAAACTTGATTTAAACACGTTAAGGATACTAGCTAGAGTAACTTAGATAAGTAAACTCGGGTTGAGTCAAAAGATTCATAACGTTTGAAAATTAAAACCACTTTATTAAAGTTTATTCTAGCAAAGAAAGAAAATAGCTATACAAAGGGAAAAACTAATAGGCCAAATAGATCAAAAATTTTGAAAAATGTCGAAAAATTGATTTTCCGGTTAAAATAAGGACAAATACAAGGAAAATGCCACTTAACTTCGATAGAAGTCCCCCCCTACACTTAACATAAACATTGTCCTCAATGTTTAAGCATGTGGGAGTAAACTCCCCTACACTTAGGACATTGTGCACTTTGTTTAAATTTCGCTAAGGAAAAGATAACTAACGAGATTCCTATTTTAATATTGGAAAATATAAAATAGTGAATCGAAAAGAGTTTAGGATAGAACCGGGAAGAAGGGAACACGGAATCACGGGTCGTCAAGAATCATCAAGAGTGGATCATTGAAGCTCGAATCCCTGATTAGTAGAAGAGAGGAAATAGCAAACCAACGGGTCTCCCCTACACTTAGGATAAAGAAAGCGAAAAGATAGATACATGGGTTGCCTCCCAAGAAGCGCTTGATTTTTTATTACCGAGTCGTGAGCCTGACTCGACCTTGATTATCAACGGAAGAAGCATGAAATATATCCACCAGGATCAAAGACATAGTTTTTGTCCATCAAATAGCACAAGCTTAAGGCGAACAAGGCAAGCCAAAGAAGAGTAGGCAAGGTTCCCTTAAGCAAAGATGGAGCACGGTGGAAGCAAGGGTGAAGTGGTGCAAGCATGTCTTCAATAGTTCCAAAGATTTTTCCTTTTATTGCATCAGGTGGATACTGAGATGGCTGTAGAATATCGATATCGGGGTCGAACACCTTTTCCTTTAAAGGAAAATAGCACTCAGGCTCAGCAGAATAGGAAGAAGATCCGCGAAGAAGATGCACAACCTCGTCCTCAGAAGGGGGACAAAGAGGTGTTAAATCATACGTGCTGTGGATATTGGTGTCGACCGGTTTCTTCTCCTTTGAAAGAATGTTCTTCAAATCCAAAGTAGGATCAAGACGATAATCTTAAAAATCTAAAGGAGGAGCATCACTCTCATGAGGGAAGTACGTCTTGAGAAACGTAGAGAAGTCTTCCTCAAAAGAGTAATCATCCAAAGTAGGATTAAGCATGGATGACGGAGGATCTTCATCATGTGAAGAATCACTCGAAAGAGTATCGGCCTCATCAAAATCATCATATGTGGGCAGATCGGGATACTCAGAAGTAAGGTCATCATAATCATCCGAATCTGAGCTAGAATCATCATCATAAGCGTCGAAAATCGGTGGAGAATCATAAATGGGTGAAAGGTCCAAATTGGATAGAGAATCATCCACATCATCTTGAAAAAGTGGATTATCAATGCAAGAATCGAATAGAGGATTGTTGTAGACGACAAAATCATCAAGCACATTAATCATATTCGCAGATTCTCGTCCAAATGATTTGCTTGTAAGCTTCCCCATTTTGAAAACTTGGGCATCATACCCGACTCTTAAGATTAACTCACCTTCGGCAACATCAACTAGAGCTCGTCCGGTTCTCAAGAATGGCCGACCAAGTATTAAAGGAATACGAGGGTCCATTTCGTAATCAACAACGACAAAGTCGACCGGGAAAGTAAATGTGCCAACTTTGATGAACACATCTTCGGCAATACCAACGGGGTAAGCGAGAGTGTGATTTGCAAGTTCAAGAGTCATCTTTGTTGGAGTAAGGTCGGGTAATGATAGTGTTTTCCAAACACTCAAAGGCATAAGATTAATACTGGTCCCGAGATCAGCTAGGGCAGTAAATTCTTCAATTTTGTTGAAAATGCAAGGCAACACAAAACGACCGGGATCTCCAAGCTTTTCCGGAAGTTCTTTAAGAATAACTACAGAGCAGTTTTCATTTAAGCGTGTGTTGGCGAGCTCAATCAGCTTCTCCTTCTTGTTAAGCAATTCCTTAAATGCTTTAACAAATTTCGGCATGTGGACAAGTGCTTCAACAAGGCTCATGTTGATGTTCATTTGAGAGAGCATCTTCACATAGCTTGACACTTGACATTCATTCTTGGTTAGCTCGTTGGTCTTGCCTAAACGAGAAGGATAAGGGATATTGGGTTTGGGTGGTGAAGGTGAAGGTGTAACAGGTAAAGGTTGAGATGTTGAAGGTTCCTTCCTAGGTACATTGTCATGATGAGGCAGAGACGGTAATGGTGCACTAATACTAGGTGTAGGAGGAGTAGGGATAAATGGTGGTGGAGGAGGTGTAGATTATGGGGGTGGAATAGGTGGTCCTACGATGGTAACTCCACTACGGGTATTAATAGCACTCACATTTGCTCGCGGATTGGTGACGGTGTTTGAAGGTAGAGAACTCGAAGTAGAAGGTTAAGCTGTGGGCAAGAAACTAGCCAGCATATTCTTAATATCATTCGTTTGATTGCTGAAGGAGGATTGAATATTATCTCGAAGCTCGGATCTTATCTCATTCCCTTGCTTGGTGATATCTCCTTTCAGATTGATAATTTGGCTCTGCAGATTCTTGATTTGCTCACCTTGGGTTCTCATTATGGCTTCAACATCGGGGTTAATGGGTGGGGTTTGTTGAGCGGGTGGGTGATAAGGATTAGAAGCTCTTGGTGGGATTTGGTTGCTTCTATTGTAGTTGTTGGCGGGGTTTTGGTTTTGAGGAGATAAACCGGGTGAAAGGTAGTTGTTTGATCGGTAACTCAGCAAATTTCTATCCCCTTGAGGTCGAGCTTGGTAATTTTCCAGTGAATAATTACCATAAGCTGCATACACATTTTCCGGATTTCCTTGAGTAGAAGGACAATCGGTGTATGAGTGAGGACCGCCGTTTGTTTCACAAGAAGGTACAACCGCTTTAACTTGTTGTTGTTGGTTTGAAGCGAGAAGCAAGATACTTTTGTTCATCTCAGTCATCATGCGGGTGAATTCGGTCATATCAGGGCTTGCTGAAGTAGAAGAAACATTGACTCTCGGGTTGTTCCTTGAAGAAGCGGAGGAATCCCAGTTTTTATGATGAGTAGTCATGTTTTCAATAAGCTCTCTACACTCCTCGGGTCTCCTTTTCATAAATGTGCCAACGGCGGCTGCATTAATCGTATCACGATCAAGAAAAGTCAATCCGTTGTAGAAAGTATCAATCAATGTGACTGGAAGCATGTTGTGGTTTGGACAACGATCAATCAAGACATTATATCTTTCCCAAGCATCAAAAAGAGATTCATCGGGTTCTTGCATGAAACCGCTGATTTGATTGCGAAGGCTCGTGACCATGGATGGTGGAAAGTAGCGCGACAAAAAGCGTTGAGTCATGTCATCCCAAGTGTGAATAGAGTTCCTCGGGAGACGATCAAACCATTTCTCGGCGTGATGTGATAAAGTATGTGGGAAGAGTTGTAGGCGAAGAACATCCATTGTGGCACCAGGCAACTTCATGATTTGGGTGATTGTAATGAACTTGTCGAGGTGTTTGTTGGCATCATCATCAGGCAATCCACGGAATGGATTTGTTTGCACTTGCTGAATCATGTGGTGCTTCAACGAAAACTCCGGAGCCGTGATTTGCATCGGCGCAATCGGTCCTCCTCGTCCAAACATGGTAGGTTGACAAAGCTCCTCCATTGTCCGAAGATCGGGCTGTGGAAGAACATTGTTGTTATTGTTGTGGTGTGGTGGATTATTGTTGTTGTTAACACCTGACATACTTAAATCTTCTCGAGTCTCGGGCTCTTGATAATTAGAAGATCAAGTACGCATACACCTACAAAGGCAAAAGAAAACAATACCAAACACAAAGACAATATATATACACAATAAAAATAAAATCTTTTTGGATTTTTGAAAATTTTAATTTTTATGGATTTTTATCAATTTTTAATTTTTATGGTTTTTTGAAATTTGATTTTTTTATGCAAGAAAAGTAACGCTCACAAGTGAACGAATCCCAAAAATCAACGCGTCTCTCACAGAAAACCGTTAATCTTTACGAAAAGATCCGGCAGCGGCGCCATTTGATACAAGGCTTTTTACACCCCGTGTAAAAATTAGTTCGTTTAAGTATGTCTCTTCTCTTCGAATTGAAAAATGGTTTAACTATGCGACTCAGCTGTCTTTGGTGGAACAAATAGTTGTGTCGTTGTAGTATTAAAAAGTGCAAAACAATTAAAGTAAATGACTTAAAAGTAAATCTAAATCTAATTTTAAAATAAATGGTGCAAGTATTTAAAAACGTGACAAGAATTAAAAGGCACTAAAGTAAATGACGCGAACTTAAATCTATCTAAGGCAAACTTAAAACGCAACTAAAACTTAAAACTAAGGCAAGGCTAAAATAAATCTAAGGCAAAATGAACTTAAAGTGCGACTAAGGAAAAAGGCGGAAAAATAAAGCTTGAAATTAAAAATCAAAGACAAAAACTAAGAAGAACCTGAAAACAGCTCATTCGGAATAATCCTTCGTCCGGAACAATCACTCATCCGGAATGTCACCTTCGTTCGGAATGATTCTTCTTCGCTCGGAATATTACCAAAATCCTTGATCCGGAACAAATTCTCTATTCGGAATATGTCACTTATCCGGAATAAATCCTTCGTTCGAAACTTTTGCTGATTCGGAACCC
The DNA here is from genome assembly GCA_025667525.1 of Glebionis coronaria. Classification (NCBI taxonomy): domain Eukaryota; kingdom Viridiplantae; phylum Streptophyta; class Magnoliopsida; order Asterales; family Asteraceae; genus Glebionis; species Glebionis coronaria. Next base: position 45,562 of record JANFOE010001517.1, on the reverse strand, counting down.
TTGGTTCGGAACTCACTGGTTTGGAACTTCCTAAGCCAAATCCTTGGTTCGGAACCTTCTGATTCGGAAGTTCTTGATTCGGAAGTTCTTGATTCGGAAGCCTTGGTTCGGAACCTTCTGATTCGGAACTTGCTGGTTCAGAACTTGCTGGTTCAGAACTTAGAATGTTCGGAATAAACACTTCTTCACTGGTCCGGAATAGGTTCCGAATGAGCTAGCTTGTTTCGGAACTTAAAATGTTCCGAATGAAAGTAAGATCCAGAGTAATGAAATCTTCCGAATTAAACTCCCTGGTTCGGAATTTTCTTGGTTCGGAATTCACTGGTTCGAAAAAAGTTCCGACTGAAGAACCCTTGATTCGGAACTTTCTATGTTCCGAATAAAGGTGTCGATCCAGAATACTTTTTCTTGATCCGGAACTTACCTGGGAAAAGATCAGTAACAGAAACAAACCGAAGAACAAGAAAACACAAGAACACACGAGTCTAATCACAATTTAACCAAATCACACAAAAGATTAAATCAAACTAATCACAAAACATCTAATAATCATAAACAAACAATCCAAATCAATAAAACTAACAAAACTAACCACAACAATCAAAACCCACTTTGATCAAAATAAGAACATGAACATGAACATAAACATAAAAATCAAAGATTAAAGAAAGGTAGGATGAGATCAAACAATAAAGATAAAGATTAACAAGAATTAAAAGAACACTTACTTGAAATTAAATGGTAATTAAGGTGAAAGACAAGTATTTAAATTTGACAAGTAATTAAATGACAAGGTAATTAAAAGTGGAAGAACTAATTGTCACTATTAGCCAACAAAATGAAATGATTAACTTCCTAATCTATTTATAGGGGAGGATTAAGGAGTGCTTAGGAAGCTTCCTCCCCACTTTCCTTTCTCCTTAATTGCATGCTTAGTCCTTCTCTTCTTAATCTTTTGTTAATTGCACCATTGGTCCTTAAGGCTTTTAATCTTCTTTAATCTTGAACTTTAATGACTTTTGGCTCGGGATTTCTTTGGACTCGTCTTTTAATTCTTCAATAAAAAAGACTTTAGTTCTTCGGCTTTTAGTAAACTTCCGTCTTTTGACTTTTTCTTCGATAAATCTTCAGAATTGGTCTTGGACTTCCGTTCTTTTTTCACTCTTGACTTCGTCTTTCGTCTTTTTCTTCGATAAAAGCCCGTGAATGCCTGTGAATGCCCGTGTTTTCTCCACTTTTCACCTTTTCGTCCTAAATCACAACAAAAACACAAGCCACGCATAATTCCGACATAAAAGACATAAAATACACGTTTTGGCTCGGTTATTATTGTAATTAAGTGGTAAAAAGGATGGGTGTTTACACACCTATCAAATCCCCTACACTTGACCATTGCAATGCCCTCATGCAATGCATTAGTTACAAAGCACGTTTACATTTTTCATCATAATCAATCCACATTGGCCTTTATTAAAGAGATAGAAAATTCTAAACATTAAAGTAAAGAAATCAAAAGCATACCTTGGGTTTTGGAAATGTCATGAATAATCATCATCCTCAAGTTTTCACTTTCTCCAAACCAAGCTTAAAAACGAGATCATTGTTATTATAAGTTAGCAAACTAACACGAACTCATGTGGGCCAATTACTCACTTAGACTCCCTTATTCCTAGGTGTATCTCTTATATTTTATTGTTGTCTTGAATGATGACGAGGATGCATTGTTTGACTTATTTCGATAGTTATTTAGACCGAAAATAAAGTGAACGATTTAATCAATAGTTAGCTAAAGGACAAAATCTTTTAAAACTGCTTCTCGGGACCTCATAAAGTTCATATCTTGGCATAACTCGCTTCGCGATTTGAGACCTTTCTCGGACCGATATTTGGCAGCGACTTCATACTTCAAACCTTGAGAGACGTTCATGAAATTATGGTCTTCTCTTCATAATGGAATTTCTTCACTTGAAGTTTTGAGAGATTCATACTTGGACCACGACTTCTTCATTTTTCTCCAATCTTTATTTTTGACTTTGATATACAACGATCCGCCTCCTTTTATGACTTGGATCTATTTATCCTCATACCTTGCTAGGGTCTTTTCGGATACACTTCTCCATGACTTTTGGGGAGTTTTTGCTTTTCGCCGTGTGTCTCGATCCTTCATATTGATTTTCGATAAATGATTCTTCACATCACTTTGGATCTTTAGCAACAAAATATAGCCCTCATGTCTTATTAGGACCTTTTTGGACTCGCCAATCTTCGCATCCCGCTTCAATAAGTTATGCCTTGGCTATGAACTCTAATCCATACCGAGCAACTTTTAAACGATCTTGGGCTAGAAGCTAAGTAACTTTTCAAATTGTACAACCTTATTTATTGCAGATAAATTTATTAGCAGGCGATGGGAGAATAGGCTTATAATTAACTCACATAATTCCCGAAAGAATACGGAGCTTATAATTAGCTCTATCATTTCTCGTTCTCCACAGTTTAAAATCTCAAGGAATGAGACTCGTGGATACTTAGCCTATTAAATCAAAGTTTTGGGTTTTTGAGTCGCCTATAGGATCTTGCAAACTCTTAGACTTTTTCAAGTTTAGAAATCGCATTTTAAAGTTCCCTTGATAAACGACTCTCTAGGATCAATTATAGGAACTTGCGAAAAGTTATTGTTCTTAACCCGTGAGAGTTAAGACTTTCGCGTTTTATAGCTCCCTATATAAAAGCCTAGCAAAACTTGATTTAAACACGTTAAGGATACTAGCTAGAGTAACTTAGATAAGTAAACTCGGGTTGAGTCAAAAGATTCATAACGTTTGAAAATTAAAACCACTTTATTAAAGTTTATTCTAGCAAAGAAAGAAAATAACTATACAAACGGAAAAACTAATAGGCCAAAACAGATCAAAAATTTTGAAAAATGTCGAAAAATTGATTTTCCGGTTAAAATGAGGACAAATACAAGGAAAAGGCCACTTAACTTCGATAGAAGTCCCCCCTACACTTAACATAAACATTGTCCTCAATGTTTAAGCATGTGGGAGTAAACTCCCCTACACTTAGGACATTGTGCACTTTGTTTAAATCTCGCTAAGGAAAAGACAACTAACGAGACTCCTATTTTAATATTGGAAAATATAAAATAGTGAATCAAAAAGAGTTTAGGATAAACCGGGAAGAAGGGAACACGGAATCACGGGTCGTCAAGAATCATCAAGAGTGGATCATTGAAGCTCGAATCCCTGATTAGTAGAAGATAGGAAATAGCAAACCAACGGGTCTCCCCTACACTTAGGATAAAGAAAGCGAAAAGATAGATACATGGGTTGCCTCCCAAGAAGCGCTTGATTTTTGATTACCGAGTCGTGAGCCTAACTTGACCTTGATTATCAACGGAAGAAGCATGAAATATATCCACCAGGATCAAAGACATAGTTTTCGTCCATCAAATAGCACAAGCTTAAGGCGAACAAGGCAAGCCAAAGAAGAGTAGGCAAGGTTCCCTTAAGCAAAGATGGAGCACGGTGGAAGCAAGGGTGAAGTGGTGCAAGCATGTCTTCAATAGTTTCAAAGATTTTTCCTTTTATTGCATCAGGTGGATACTGAGATGGCTGCAGAATATCGATACCAGGGTCGAACACCTTTTCCTTTACGGGAAAATAGCACTCAGGCTCAGCAGAATAGGAAGAAGATCCGTGAAGAAGATGCACAACCTCGTCCTCAGAAGGGGGACAAAGAGGTGTTAAATCATACGTGTTGCGGATATTGGTGTCGACCGGTTTCTTCTCCTTTGAAAGAATGTTCTTCAAATCCAAAGTAGGATCAAGACGATAATCTTCAAAATCTAAAGGAGGAGCATCACTCTCATGGAAGTACGTGTTGAGAAACGTAGAGACGTCTTCCTCAAAAGAGTAATCATCCATAGTAGGATTAAGCATGGATGACGGAGGATCTTCATCATGTGAAGAATCACTCGAAAGAGTATCGGCCTCATCAAAATCATCATATGTGGGCAGATCGGGATACTCAGAAGTAAGGTCATCATAATCATCCGAATCTGAGCTAGAATCATCATCATAAGCGTCGAAAATCGGTGGAGAATCATAAATGGTGAAAGGTCCAAATTGGATAGAGAATCATCCACATCATCTTGAAAAAGTGGATTATCAATGCAAGAATCGAATAGAGGATTGTTGTAGACGACAAAATCATCAAGCACATTAATCATATTCGCAGATTCTCGTCCAAAGGATTTGCTTGTAAGCTTCCCCATTTTGAAAACTTGGGCATCATCCCCGACTCTTAAGATTAACTCACCTTCGGCAACATCAACTAGAGCTCGTCCGGTTCTCAAGAATGGCCGACCAAGTATTAAAGGAATTCGAGGGTCCATTTCATAATCAACAACGACAAAGTCGACCGGGAAAGAAAATGTGCCAACTTTGATGAACACATCTTCGGCAATACCAACGGGGTAAGCGAGAGTGTGATTTGCAAGTTAAAGAGTCATCTTTGTTGGAGTAAGGTCGGGTAATGATAGTGTTTTCCAAACACTCAAAGGCATAAGATTAATACTGGCCCCGAGATCAGCTAGGGCAGTAAATTCTTCAGTTTTGTTGAAAATGCAAGGCAAACAAAACGACCAGGATCTCTAAGCTTTTCCGAAAGTTCTTTAAGAATAACTGCAGAGCAGTTTTCATTTAAGCGTGTGTTGGCGAGCTCAATCAGCTTCTCCTTCTTGTTAAGCAATTCCTTAAATGCTTTAACAAATTTCGGCATGTGGACAAGTGCTTCAACAAGGCTCATGTTGATGTTCATTTAAGAGAGCATCTTCACATAGCTTGACACTTGACAGTCATTCTTGGTTAGCTCGTTCGTCTTTCCTAAGCGAGAAGGATAAGGGATATTGGGTTTGGGTGGTGAAGGTGAAGGTGTAACAGGTAAAGGTTGAGATGTTGAAGGTTCCTTCCTAGGTACATCGTCATGACGAGGCATAGACGGTAATGGTGCACTAATACTAGGTGTAGGAGGAGTAGGGATACATGGTGGTGGAGGAGGTGTAGATGATGGGGGTGGAATAGGTGGTCCTACGATGGTAACTTCACTACGGGTAGTAATAGCACTCACATTTGCTCGCGGATTGGTGACGATGTTTGAAGGTAGAGAACTCGAAGTAGAAGGTTGAGCTGTGGGCGAGAAACTAGCCAGCATATTCTTAATATCATTCGTTTGATTGCTGAAGGAGGATTGAATATTATCTCGAAGCTCGGATCTTATCTCATTCCCTTGCTTGGTGATATCTCCTTTCAGATTGATAATTTGGCTCTGCAGATTCTTGATTTGCTCACCTTGGGTTCTCATTATGGCTTCAACATCGGGGTTAATGGGTGGGGTTTGTTGAGCGGTGGGTGATAAGGATTAGAAGCTCTTGGTGGGATTTGGTTGCTTCTATTGTAGTTATTGGCGGGGTTTTGGTTTTGAGGAGATAAACCGGGTGAAAGGTAGTTGTTTGACCGGTAACTCAGCAAATTTCTATCCCCTTGAGGTCGAGCTTGGTAATTTTCCGGTGAATAATTACCATAAGCTGCATACACATTTTCCGGATTTCCTTGAGTAGAAGGACAATCGGTGTATGAGTGAGGACCGCCGCATGTTTCACAAGAAGGTGCAACCGCTTTAACTTGTTGTTGTTGGTTTGAAGCGAGAAGCAAGATACTTTTGTTCATCTCAGTCATCATGCGGGTGAATTCGGTCATATCAGGGCTTGCTGAAGTAGAAGAAACATTGACTCTCGGGTTGTTCCTTGAAGAAGCGGAGGAATCCTAGTTTTCATGATGAGTAGTCATGTTTTCAATAAGCTCTCTACACTCCTCGGGTCTCCTTTTCATAAATGTGCCACCGGCGGCTGCATTAATCGTATCACGATCACGAAAAGTCAATCGGTTGTAGAAAGTATCAATCAATGTAACTGGAAGCATGTTGTGGTTTGGACAACGATCAATCAAGACATTATATCTTTCCCAAGCATCAAAAAGAGATTCATCGGGTTCTTGCATGAAACCGCTGATTTGATTGCAAAGGCTCGTGACCATGGATGGTGGAAAGTAGCGCGACAAAAAGCGTTGAGTCATTTCATCCCAAGTGTGAATAGAATTCTTCGAGAGACGATCAAACCATTTCTTGGCGTGATGTGATAAAGTATGTGGGAAGAGTTGTAGGCGAAGAACATCCATTGTGGCACCAGGCATCTTCATTCTTTGGGAGATTGTAATGAACTTGTCGAGGTGTTTGTTGGCATCATCATCAGGCAATCCACGGAATGGATTTGTTTGCACTTGCTGAATGATGTGGTGCTTCAACGAAAACTCCGGAGCCGTGATTTGCATCGGCGTAATCGGTCCTCCTCGTCCAAACATGGTAGGTTGACAAAGCTCCTCCATTGTCCGAAGATCGGGTTGTGGAAGAACATTGTTGTTATTGTTGAGGTGCGGTGGATTATTGTTGATGTTAACACCTGACATACTTAAATCTTCTCGAGTCTCGGTCTCTTGATAATTAGAAGATCTAGTACGCATACACCTACAAAGGCAAAAGAAAACAATACCAAACACAAAGACAATATATATACACAATAAAAATAAAATCTTTTTGGATTTTTGAAATTTTTTATTTTTATGGATTTTTATCAATTTTTAATTTTTATGGTTTTTTGAAATTTGATTTTTTTATGCAAGAAAAGTAACGCTCACAAGTGAACGGATCCCAAAAAGCAACGCGTCTCTCACAGAAAACCGTTAATCTTTACGAAAAGAGCCGGCAGCGGCGCCATTTGATACAAGGCTTTTTACACCCCGTGTAAAAATTAGTTCGTTTAAGTATGTCTCTTCTCTTCGAATTGAAAAATGGTTTAACTATGCGACTCAGCTGTCTTTGGTGGAACAAATAGTTGTGTCGTTGTAGTATTAAAAAGTGCAAAACAATTAAAGTAAATGACTTAAAAGTAAATCTAAATCTAATTTTAAAATAAATGGTGCAAGTATTTAAAAACGTGACGAGAATTAAAAGGCACTAAAGTAAATGACGCAAACTTAAATCTATCTAAGGCAAACTTAAAACGCAACTAAAACTTAAAACTAAGGCAAGGCTAAAATAAATCTAAGGCAAAAATGAACTTAAAGTGCGACTAAGGAAAAAGGCGGGAAAAATAAAGCTTGAAATTAAAAATCAAAGACAAAAACTAAGAAGAACCTGAAAACAGCTCATTCAGAATAATCCTTCGTCCGGAACAATCACTCATCCGGAATGTCACCTTCGTTCGGAATGATTCTTCTTCGCTCGGAATATTACCAAAATCCTTGATCCGGAACAAATTCTCTATTCGGAATATGTCACTTATCCGGAATAAATCCTTCGTTCGAAACTTTTGCTGATTCGGAACCCTTGGTTCGGAACTCACTGGTTCGGAACTTCCTAAGCCAAATCCTTGGTTCGGAACCTTCTGATTCGGAAGTTCTTGATTCGGAAGTTCTTGATTCGGAATCCTTGGTTCGGAACTTTCTGATTCGGAACTTGCTGGTTCGGAACTTGCTGGTTCGGAACTTAGAATGTTCCGAATGAACACTTCTTCACTGGTCCGGAATAGGTTACGAATGAGCTAGCTTGGTTCGGAACTTAAAATGTTCCGAATGAAAGTATGATCCAGAATAATGAAATCTTCCGAATTAAACTCCCGGGTTCGGAACTTTCTTGGTTCGGAATTCACTGGTTCGGAAAAAGTTCCGACTGAACAACCCTTGATTCGGAACTTTCTATGTTCTGAATAAAGGTGTCGATCCGGAATACTTTTTCTTGATCCGGAACTTACCTGGGAAAAGATCAGTAACAAAAACAAACCGAAGAACAAGGAAACACAGGAACACACGAATCTAATCATAATTTAACCAAATCAAACAAAAGATTAAATCAAACTAATCACAAAACATCTAATAATCATAAACAAACAATCCAAATCAATAAAACTAACAAAACTAACCACAATAATCAAAACCCACTTTGATCAAAATAAGAACATGAACATGAACATAAACATAAAAATCAAAGATTAAAGAAAGGTAGGATGAGATCAAACAATGAAGATAAAGATTAACAAGAATTAAAAGAACACTTACTTGAAATTAAATGGTAATTAAGGTGCAAGACAAGTATTTAAATTTGATAAGTAATTAAATGACAAGGTAATTAAAAGTGGAAGAACTAATTGTCACTATTAGCCAACAAAATGAAATGATTAACTTCCTAATCTATTTATAGGGGAGGATTAAGGAGTGCTTAGGAAGCTTCCTCCCCTCTTTCCTTTCTCCTTAATTGCGTGCTTAGTCCTTCTCTTCTTAATCTTTTGTTAATTGCACCATTGGTCCTTAAGGCTTTTAATCTTCTTTAATCTTGGACTTTAATGACTTTTGGCTCGGGATTTCTTTGGACTCGTCTTTTAATTCTTCAATAAATAAGACTTGAGTTCTTCGGCTTTTAATAAACTTCCGTCTTTTGACTTTTTCTTCGATAAATCTTCAGAATTGGTCTTGGACTTCCGTTCTTTTTGCACTCTTGACTTCTTGACTTCGTCTTTCGTTTTTTTCTTCGATAAAAGCCCGTGAATGCCCGTGTTTTCTCCACTTTTCACCTTTTCGTCCTAAATCACAACAAAAACACAAACCACGCATAATTCTGACATAAAAGACATAAAATACACGTTTTGGCTCGGTTATTATTGTAATTAAGTGGTAAAAAGGATGGGTGTTTACACACCTATCAGTTGTACAAACCATTATCTGTTACACCTATATATATCCACTAAGTCTTTCATTTTTGTGAATTAGTTCTATGAAATAATCACCTTAAATGTCCATAATGTGTACAGATCTGACACACTAAACATCATACACTTAAACAACAATGGGGAAAATTGAAATAGGATACTGCACCATTACATTGATGTAAATAATAAAGTGAAGACAAAGCATTAAGTTGAGAAGCAATTTTCTTTTGATTTCTTGAGCATGGCCTTGCATAAGTGAGTATGGTCTAATGACGATGGACAATCCCGACCGTTCACCACCCAATAGACATCTTCCAATTTAATGCTGATCAAAATGAATATGGATTCAAAGCTGATATCCGTGCATTAGGAGCGATTCTTCTTTAGTTCTTAACAGGAAAGATGCCCATGGTTGAAAATAATGGGATGGATCTGGCTGCATGGGTCTTTTCAGTTGTTAAAGAAGAATGGACAGTGGAAGTGTTTGATCGAGCCTTGATTCATGAAGGTGCAAGTCAAGAAAGGATGGTGAATTTGATTCAAGTGGACATAAAATGTGTTGCATTTGATAACTATTTGCAATCAATTAGTAGAGCAGAAGCAAGTATCCAGTAATAATGGATTTGAAGAGTGAAATAATGGATTCAGGGTGTTTTAGGGGATGATTAGTTACTATAGCAACCCTTTGGTAGCTTTTCAACTTCTTTATTATCATAACAACAAACTGATAGTATATGTGCAAGCTTATGCAGTTTTACGGTAGCATTAATGGTATAATGGCCAAAAAGCACTAATAGCCATATGAGGTATACTACTCCTATTGATGGTTAGTTTGGTTATTGATTTAGTTAGAAAATAACTTATGTTAGTTTATCACCAATGGTCACATCATAAGGATACTCGTTCATAAACTGAAGTGAACGGATGGTTGGACGTAGAACACTCAAAGACAACCCTCTTATTTTCAAGATCAATGATGTTGCTCTCAGACTCAGTAAACTCCATCTCGTCCATACCTTCACCAGTATACCAATGCAAGAAAGCCTTTATCCTGAACATAGCAGTCAACTGCTCACTCACACGCGTGAAACATTTCTAGAATGGATGTTGAGTTTCCAATGAAAGTTGGTGCCATCGTAAGACCAATTGGTGGGATATCACAAACGGTGGACATCACATTGTTTAGAATCCACTCCACAAAGTAAGAAGAGTTATTGTTTTGAACACTAAGCATCTGCTCATCGACTTCCTTACTACTCATTAATAAGTGTGAAAACACTTATCCTTTTACCACTTAATTATAATAATAACCATGCCAAAACGTGTATTTTATGTCGTAAATGTCGAAATTATGTGTGGTTTGTGTTTTTTTTTTGTGATTTTGGATCAAAATGTGAAAAGGGAAGAAAACACGGGCTTTCACGGGCTTTTATCGAAGAAAAAGACAAAAGACGAAGTCAAAAGATCAAGAGTGCAAAGAGAACGGAAGTCCAAGGCCTATTCTGAAGATTTATCGAAGAAAAACTCTAAAGACGGAAGTTTAATGAAGCCGAAGAACTCAAGTCTAATTAACGAAGAAATTATAAGACGATTTCAATTAATCCCTAGACAAAGTCGAAAAAGTCGGAGAATTTAGAAGACGAAAAGACGAGAAAAGAAAGAAAGGAGCAACACATGCTAACCTCCCTAATCACCTATAAATACCCTCCTAATGACACATTAGGAGGTGTTGGATATTTGACACATAGTTCTTCCACCCTTAATTAATTGCACTTTCATATTGTCATTTACTTAATTGTTCTTTAATTTCTTGCCTTTAATTTCAAGTAAGTCTTTTAATTTTGTTGTTGAATCTTATTTTTAATCAAGTTTTCATTATCATTCTCATTCTTCTCTTCTTGTTCTAAATCTTTCATTTGATTCGTTTTAATCTATAAGCTTTTATCTTTATGCTTATTTTGATAAAAGTTTTTTATCTTGTTGTTCTTATCAAAGTTTTTATACGAGTTAAGGTTTAGCTTATTTAGATTTTTGCTTATTTCCATTCAAGAGTTTTAAAAGTTTAATTTTTCTTAAAGTTTATTTTATAAATCTTATTATTTTTAGCATTTTGAAAGTCTTTAATTTGTGCTTATTTAGTCCCTTTTATTTTTGATTTGCTAAAGTTTCGATTAGTGCTTATTAGACATAGCTTATTTTATCTTGCTTATTTGCATTTTCCACTGCTATTCCGATCACACCGTCGGAAAGGGGTTTTAGATTCCGAAAAGGTATTCCGATCACCCCCCATCGGAAAAGGGTTTTGAGATTCCGACGGGTATTCCGATTGGGATTCCGACGGAGGTGTTATTTGGATATTCCGATAAGAAGTATTCCGATTAACATTCCGATAGGATTTCTTTTGACATTCCGATAGGAGTGTTTCCGATCATATTCCGACGGATACTTATTCCGATTGCAATCATTCCGATGGATACACATTCCGATTGCATTCCGATTGTAGTGGTAAGTTTGCATTCCGACGACATACATTCCGATCGGATTTCGACAGGATTCCGATGGAGGGTATTCCGACAGGTATTTAATATTTTGTCTTAGTTTTATTTTTAAGTTTGCATTATTTTAAGTTTTCAAATTTTCATTTTTATTAAATTGTCAAATTTACTTTTCGTCAAGCTTTAATTTCTCGTCATTTAATTATTTACTTTTAAAAGTTTTATTGCACAATTTACGTTTTAATTAGTTTTAGTTTTAATTTCTCTTCATTTACTTTAAAGTTTTGCAATTTATTTTTACTACAACGACCAATCAATCTATTTGTTTTCCACCAAAAGACAATTGAGTCGCACTTAAACCAGTAATCAATTAGATTAGACACAATCAACGAACTAAATTTTTATACGAGTAAAAATCCAGTTATTAAATGGCACCGCTGCCGGCTCTTTTCGTAAAGATTAACGGTTTTCTGTGAGAGACGCGTTGAATTTTGGGATCCGTTCACTCGTAAACGTTATTTTTCTTGCTTAAAAATTTTCAAAAATCCATAAAAATTAAAAATTTTCAAAAATACAAAAACATTAAAAAACTTACAAAAAGCATTTCTTTTTCAAAGTTTTGCACCAAAAAGATTTTATTTTTATTTTTACAAGTACATATATATTCTCTATTTCTTTGGTATCTTTTTCTTTTTCTTTTGCAGGTGTATGCGTACTAGATCTTCATCTTATTCTGAGCCCAAGACTCGTGAAGATTTAGATATGACTGGTGTGAACAACACAATAATCCACCCCACCCCAACATGAATAACAACAACAATGTCCCCCCACCCGACCTTCGAACGATGGAGGAGCTATGTCAACCTACGATGAATGGACGAGGAGGACCGATTGCGATGATGCAAATCACGGCTCCAGAGTTTTAGTTGAAGCATCACATGATCCAACAAGTTCAAAACACTTGTCCATTTCGCGGATTGCCGGATGATGATGCCAACAAACACCTCGACAAGTTCATTACCGTAACTCAAAGCATGAAGTTGCCCGGTGTTACCATGGATTTTCTTCGCCTTCACCTATTTCCACACACCTTATCCCACCATGCTGAAAAATGGTTTGATCGTCTTCCGAAGAATTCAAATCATACTTGGGATGAGATGACTCAACGCTTTTTATCGCGCTACTTTCCACTATACATGGTCACGAGCCTTCGGAATCAAATTAGTGGATTTACTCAAGAACATGATGAATCACTTTTTGATGCTTGGGAACGATATAATGTTTTGATCGATCGATGTCCAAACCACAACATGCTCCCCGTTACCTTAATTGATACTTTCTACAACGGTTTAACTTTCCGTGATCGTGATACGATTAATGCAGCCGCCGGTGGCACATTTATGAAAGGAAGACCCGAGGAGTGTAGAGAGCTTATCGAGAACATGACTACTCACCACAAAAATTGGGATTCATCCGCATCTTCAAGGAATAACCCGAGAATCAATATTTCTTCTACTTCTTCAAAACCTGATATCATCGAATTGACCCGCGCAATGGTCAAAATGAGCAAAAACATGCAACTTTTGGCTACAAATCAACAGCAACAAGTTAAAGTTGTAGCAATTTCTTGTGAAATTTGCAGGGGTCCTAATTCATACACTGATTGTCCTTCTACTCATGACAATCCGGAAAACGTGTATGCGGCTTATGGTAACTATTCAACGGAAAGCTATCAAGCCCGACCTCAAGGTGATCGTAACTTGGTAAGTTACCGTTCTAACAACTTTCTTTCACCCGGTTTTTCTTCTCAAAACCACAACCCCAACAACTATAATAGAAGCAATCCAAACCCACCTCGAGCTTCTAATCCTTATCACCCACCCGCTCAACAAGCACCACCCATTAATCATGATGTTGAAGCTTTCATGAGGACCCAAGGAGAGCTAGTTAAGAATCTACAAAGCCAAATCATCAATTTGAAAGGAGATATCACTAAGCAAGGGAATGATATTAGATCCAAGCTTCGACATGATATACAAACCTCTTTTAGCAATCAAACAAATGATTTGAAGAATATGCTGGCTAGTTTCTTACCAACTACTCAAACCTCTACTTCAGGCTCTCTTCCTTCTAATACCATCACCAACCCAAGAGCGAATGTGAGTGCTATTACTACACGCAGTGGAGCAACTATTGTAGGACCATCTATCCCTCCCCCAGTTACTCTATCTACACCTCCTCTGCCACCATTTATCCCTCCTACTCCCACGCCTAGTATTAGTTCTCCATTACTGTCTCCACCTCTTACTAACGTAGTCACCCAAGAACCACCCTTCACCAACCCCACCTTCCACCTTTAAACCTTCAACATCTCAACCTTTACCTGCTACACCTACACCACCTAAACCCAACATACCTTATCCTTCTCGCTTAGACAAGTGCCAATTGCTCACCAAGGATGATATTCAAGTGTCAAACTTTTTGAAGAAGATTTCGGGATTGACCATCACCTTTAGCCTTGTTGAAGCTCTAGCGCAAATGCCTAAATTTGTTAAGATGTTTAAGGAATTGCTTAATAAGAAGGAGAAGATGGCTGAGTTTGTCAACACACGATTGAATGAGAATTGTTCTGCAATCCTTCTTAAAGAACTTCCGGAAAAACTTGGAGATCCCGGCCGTTTTGTGCTACCATGTACTTTTAACCAAACCGCAGAATTGACTGCCTTAGCCGATCTCGGGGTAAGTATAAATTTGATGCCTTTAAGTGTTCGGAAAAAGTTATCATTACCCGATCTTACACGAACAAAGATGACTCTTGAGCTAGCAAATCGAACTCTCGCTTACCCTGTTGGTATTGCTGAAGATGTGTTTGTTAAAGTTGGCACCTTCACTTTTCCGGTCGACTTTGTTGTTGTTGATTATGAAATGGACCCTCGTATTCCATTAATACTTGGTCGACCATTCTTGAGAACCGGAAAAGCCTTAGTCGATGTTGCCGAAGGTGAGTTAATCTTAAGAGTCGGGAATGATGCACAAGTTTTTAAAATGGGGAAGATCACAACCAAATCAAATGGAAGAGAATCAGCGAATATGATTAATGTGCTTGATGATTTTGTCATCTACAACAATCCTCTTTTCGATTCTTGCTATGATAATCCACTGTTCTAAGATGATGTGGATGATTCTCTCTCCAATTTAGATCCTCCACCAATTCATGAATCTCCACCAATTTATGATGACTATGATGATGATTCTAGTTCTGATATGGATGATTCTGATGATTTTTCTTCTGAGTATAAAGACATGCCAACTTATGATGACTTTGATGATGTCGATACTCTTTCGAGTGATTCTTCACATGATGAAGATCCTCCACCAACCATGCTTGATCCTACTTTGGATGACTACTCATTTGAGGAAGACTTTGCTACTTTTCTCAACACTTACTTCCCAAATGAGAATGATTCTCCTCCTTTGGACTTTGATGATGCTCTTTATCCTCCTTCGGATATGAAGAAACTCGTTTCAAAGGAGAAGAAGCCGGAAGACACCGATATCCGCAGTACTTATGTCTTAACACCTCTTTATCCACCTTCTGAGGATGAGATTGTGCGATTTATGAGCGGATCTTCTTCAGGGTCTACTGAGCCTGAGTGTTATTTTCCCCTAAAGGAAAAGGTGTTTGATCCCGGTATTGCAATTTCTAAGCCATCTCAGTATCCATCTGATGAAATAAAAGGAAAGATTTTTGGAACTTTTGGAGATATGCTTGCACCTCTTCACCCTTGCTACCACCGTGCTCAACAACTGCTTAAGGGAACCTTGCCTACTCTTCTTTGTCATGCCTTGTTCGCCTTAAGCTTGTGCAACTTGATTGATGAAAACCATGTATTTGATCCCGGTGGATGTGTTTCAAGCTTCTTTCCATGATAATCAAGGTTGAGTCAGGATCACGACTCGGTGAACAAAAACAAGCGCTTCTTGGGAGGCAACCCGAGTATCTATCCCTTTTCTTTCGTTTTTATAATAAGTGTAGGGGAGACCCTAGTATGTGTTTGTTGTTTTCTTTCTAATCATGTGTAGGGATACGAGCTTTCAAAGATCCTTTCTTGATGACTTTTGACGAACCGTGATCCCGTGTACCCGTCTTCCCGGTTCTATCCTAATCTCTTTTGATTCATTATATTATAAATTATGATTGAACTAGGAATCACTTTAGTTGTCTCTTCCTTAGCAAAATTTAAACAACGTGCACAATATCCTAAGTGTAGGGGAGTTTACTTCCACATGCTTAAACATTGAGGACAATGTTTATATTAAGCGTAGGGGGAACTTCTATCGAAGTTAAGTGGGCTTTTCCTTGTATTTGTCCTCATTTTAACCGGAAAATCTAAATTCTCGACATTTTTCAAAAATTTTGATCTATTTTGGCCTTGTAGTATTTACCTTTGTTATAGTTATTTTCTTTCTTTGCTAGAATAAACTTTAATAAAGTGGTTTTAATTTTCAAACGTTGTGAATCTTTTGACTCAACCCGAGTTTACTTATCTAAGTTTACTCTAGCTAGTATCCTTAACGTGTTTAAGTCAAGTTTTTCTAGGCTTTTATATAGGGAACTTTAAAACACGAAAGTCTTAACTCTTACGGGTTAAGAACAAGAACTTTTCGCAAGTTCCTATAATTGACCCTAGAAAGTCGTTTATCAAGGGAACTTTAAAATGCGAATTCTAAACTTGAAAGAGTCTAAGAATTTGCAAGATCCTATAGATGACTTGAAAACCCAAAACTTTGATTTAATTGGCTAAGCATCCACGACTCTCATTCCTTGAGATTTTAAATTATGGAGAACGAGAGATGATAGAGTCAATTATAAGTTTGGTATTTCTTCATGAATTTATGTGAGTTAATTATGAGTTTTTTTTCCCATCTCTTGTTAATAAATTTAATTGCAATAAATAAGGTCGTACGATTTGAAAAGTTACTTAGCTTCTAGCCCAAATTCGTTTAAAAGTTGCTCGATATTAATTAGAGTTCATAGCCAAGGCATAACTTATTGAAGTGGGATGCGAAGATTGGCGAGTCCGAAAAGGTCCTAACAAGACACGAGGGCTACATTTTTTTGCTAAAGATCCCAAGTGATGTGAAGAATCATTTATTAAAAATCAATATGAAGGATCGAGACACATGACGAAAAGCAAATACTCCCGTAAAGATCATGGATAAGTCTATCCAAAAAGGCCCTAACAGGGTATGAGGATAAATAGATCCAAGTCCTAAAAGGAGGCGGATCGTTGTATATCAAAATCCCAAATAAAGATTGGAGAAAAATGAAGAAGTCGTGGTCCAAATATGAAGAATCTCTCAAAAAGTTCAAGTGAAGAAATTCCTATTATGAAGAGAAGACCATTATTTCATGAACGTCTCTCAAGATTTGAAGTATGAAGTCAATACCAAATATCGGTCCGAGAAAGGTCTCAAATCGTGAAGCGAGTTATGCCAAGATATGAACTTTATGAGGTCCCGAGAAGCAGTTTTAAAAGAGTTTGTCCTTTAGCTAACTATTGATTAAATCGTCCCACTTTATTTTCAGCCTAAATAACTATCGAAATAAGTCAACAATGCATCCTCGTGATCATTCAAGACAACAATAAAATATAAGAGATACACCTAGGAATAAGGGAGTCTAAGTGAATAATTGGCCCACGTGAGTTTGTGATAGTTTGCTAACTTATAATAACAATGATCTCGTTTTTAAGCTTGGTATGGGGAACGTGAAACTTGAGGATGATAATCATTCATGACATTCCAAAACCCTAAGGTAAGTTTTTGATCTTTTTACTTGTTTTCTTTCTTTAAATATTTTGTCTCTTTAATAAAGGCCAACGTGGATTGATTGTGATGGAAAATGTAAAACCTGCTTTGTAATTAATGCATTGCATGAGGACATTGCAATGATCAAGTGTAGGGGATTTAATAAATGTGAAAACACTTATCCTTTTACCACTTAATTATAATAATAACCAAGCTAAAACGTGTATTTTATGTCGTAAATGTCGGAATTATGCGTGGTTTGTGTTTTTGTTGTGATTTAGGATCAAAATGTGAAAAGGGAAGAAAACACGGGCTTTCACGGGCTTTTATCAAAGAAAAAGACAAAATACGAAGTCAAAAGATCAAGAGTGCAAAGATAACGGAAGTCCTGTGAGACCCCCAAAATCTGACATGGAACAACTAGGCAACGAGGGGGTAACACGTCATAGTACAAGAAACAATGAATTACAGTTCATACAAAGCCGAGGAAATAAAAAACATGTACATTACATCATAAAAGGTCAGAGTTTTTTTAAACATAGGTCCCAGAGTTTTAAAAGCGGAAAATTATATTATTTCGTCTCGATTTATAACATAAAGTTGCCCAAAAGATAGAATAAACTCCTGACAGTTTATATAAAACCAATCTTTCAAAAGCATCACAGAAATCTCCAAGCTGCGATAATATCCTGCAGGCTCCCATCCAAGCAAAGCTAAGTAATAGTACCTGAGATTAAACATGTAAAATCGTCAACATAAAGTTGAGTGATATTCATAGGTTTAGCAGTAAAGGTGTGGAACACAAGCATTCATTTGTAAAACAAGTAGTATGGAGTTTGGTTCGTCAACCATAGTTTGAAATCATTATTATTGATGTTCAGTTCATGAACCGAAGCTTAACTCAGTGTAAGTTCCTCTAGGGAGTATTCAGCCTAAATACTCAAGTAATAAACAAATATCAGTGCGTCAAGGTACTTGAGGCGGGGATAGTCAATCCCGATGGATCCACCCAAAACATTGGCGCTTAGTACTCGAAATTAACGGTTCATGATCAGGAGAGGAAACTTAAGGCTAGACTAAAAGCAATAATAATATTGAAAACCTGAAATCATACATGTTCTGGATAGCATACAAGTTCTGGATAGCATACAGTTTTTAAATGGTTGTGTTCCACCATGTAAAATCTCACCCCGTGTTTGGAAACCATGTACAAGTAAAAATGGACTTTGAACTCACCTTAGCCACAAGGTAAGTCAATCACGATACTCAGCAACTGAGTAGAAATGGTAGTGGTAGACGATCACCGACGATATGGATGCCCGGGAAACACGAAAACCGCAACCTACCAAAATAAGGCGCGCGTTAAGACTCGAACTCAGATATCGATATGTACCAAATATAATATGACTCAAATGTTTTCAAAGTATTCATGTTTCAAACCATTGACACGAACCAAGTGAATCCTTTTATCCAACGTTATTCGTTAAAACACTTGAACACTTGAAAATGACACGTTATATGACGCCAAGTCAACGCAAGTCAAACTATCCTTTAACCTTACTTGGACCAGTAGCTAAGTCATTTATACAATGACTAAGCACTTGAGTAAGTCATCATGTCCGATGATGAATACTCAAAATCACGCAACACAAACATTGAACTACGTGTCCAAAATTAAAATCAGCAAGTACACCCCGAATGTACACACCGGTCTACCCTATCTAGACTTGTCCGTTTTAGACGAAATTTGGTGTCAACTCCACTTATAACCTATATAAGACCCTGCCAAAACTTGAGCCAAAGTTCATACTTTAAAATCTATCAGCTCGACACTTTACTCGACTTCAAATTTGGGACAGATTTGTGCACTTGTTTTGTAAAATCGTTTGGACCACTTTAAAAGTACTAACTCGACAATCAGTCTTTTGAAATCACTACTAGACTCATCACACTCAGTTTGTAAACTTTGAAAATCAGTAGATACATTTATCTAACCAAGCCTAAAGTCCCCGAGAGTCGACCCAAAATCAGCCACAATTTCGGATTGTGCCGACTTGCGTCTCCCGGTACACGAAAACTAAAACTAGCACAACTTTTGACTCGTACTGACTTAGAAGCTCTATCTTATACCAAAACGACCGTCTCGAAAAACTCTACAATAATATCAAATAATCTTAGCCTTTCTCAGACCTTAAACCTACGAAAAATCTGTTTAATACCTGCTGTCCCAAAATAGCCTTTTAGAAAATAAGTCAAATTAATTTTTCAACCAAAAGCAATCATTCCCATACCTATAGACTGATCATACTATCATATTCATCAACCAAACACACTCCTAAACACATGCATGAAAAATCTAACAAAAATCAAAGATTAAAAACAAGACTTTTGAATATCAAAACCATTAAATTTACCCATGATCATCCTAAAAATAATGATCAAATACCTTTTCAACCATAAAATCATCAAACTTAAGAAGTTGTTACATGTACAAAATTTTTGTAGCAAAAGATGCACCTTGAAAATCAAAAAGGTAGTCTTGATTTAGTTTTTAATGAATCAAGGTGGATGATGGTGAAATTGGGTGTTTTTGTGATAGGGAGTGGCGGCAATAGGGTGGTGGTGGGAGAAGATTATGTTTTTTTTATCTTGTATGTGTGTGTGAGTGGAAGGTAAAAAAATGCTTTATATATGGTGGTAGTGGAGGGACCATTGTTGCCAAGTTTGAAACTTGTGGACTTAAAAACAATCAATAGTTTTGAAGGGTAGAAAATGGTTATTGGTAAATATTGAAAATATTTACGGGGCTCGGGTTTCGTAAAAAAAATACTTTTCAAAAGTTACAATGCATCATAAAAATGATTATATGATTTCCCGACACGACTTAATACGTAATTAAAACGACATCGTCGAAAATATTAATTATCGAAACAATCGATAATAAATCGTAAAATTTTAGGCATCCGTCGGTATCGCGATCACTAAGAATTCTCGTTGTACATTGATTTTGAATAAACTCGTTGTAAAACGCACGCGGGTGATTTTAAATCAAAAACTTTGATTTAAATTAAATATGGAAAAATAAAATAAGAATTTAATAATTCCAGATAAAATATTGTCAATGAACAAAAAAATACTTAAAAAGTATAATTTAAAAATCTCAGGATTCACATATAGCAATACAAGAAAACGTAATGCGTTGGAAAATTCAGAAACACGAATAAAAAGAATAAAATAATACTAGGAAAGTACGGGTTCTCACAGTCCCCCCCCCCCAAAAGGAACTCTGGTCCCCAGAGTTCTCCTGAAAACAGTAGAAGATGCAAACAAGAGGAGGTACAAAGTGTAGAACAAAATTTATTGCTTCCCAGGTAATTTCCGTACCACGACGAATCTTAACGGTTAGAATTCACTATGCTTTAGTTTCTTAACTCCTTTTCTTATAACTTTTCAGTCTTTGATCAGAATAACGATCTTTCAATACGGAGATACATCAAGAGATAGAATTGTTGGAGATACGTGCGATAAACTAAAAAGAATGAACACAAGAATTGCTTACACAAACAAAGTGCGTTAAGATGAATCAAAATTGTAAATCATCAAGGAGTCGCAAATCGTGCAACTATAAAACGTGACAATCTTAAAATGTAAGAATCTAGTCACAAGCGAAATAGAAGGAGAAAAAAAATGAATTACATATGATCATTCAAAATACAAGCTGTCACAATCAGTTGTCTAGTATTTTTGGATTACTTTAAAACTCACTTTAAATATTTTCTTTATTAAAAAAAAATTTTATCAGGTGTAGTGATTAAGAATCAAACTCTATATAAAATGAGTGGGTAAACAGTTGTCAAATCTTTTTCTTGATCAGGATTTTCGAAGCAAAAGTAGAACAGTTCAAAATAGTTATCCTGGTCGGCTTAAGAACTTTTTGGTGACTACATGAAGTTATCGTTAAAACTCAGGTTTATCGTTACCATTAGAGAAAATTCAGATTTCCAAGTTATTTAGAAACATTGTTTAGAAATTATAAATTAATTTAATAATTTTATTAGGTTGACAGTAAAGTATGATAAAATCAATTACTTTAAAAGATACAACTTGACACTGTTTAAACATAAGTTATAAATTTACCCAAGAGGATATACAGATTCGATATTAAACTTGAAACAGTTATTTTGGTAATTTAAACATTTGATAAAATGTATAAAACGTTCTTAAAAATTAATAATAATTTTTAGAAATTCAAGAAAGTGTTTAAGGTATCAAAGAATAAACACGTAATGTTTTCTGGTTTCAAAAGGTGACAAGACAACAACAAATATGAATCATATAAAGGTCAACAATCTGAATACGAGCGATAACACAGGAGAATAAACAAAAATCGTATCAGTTCTTAACAATCATGATTCAATAGACGCGTCGATAATAATAAAGATAATAAGAAACAAGGATTATAGTAAGTCATCACTACTTGAGTGTAGTTGGTGACATCAAAAACGACTTATTAAGTTCTCGGTGGTCGAAATACGATCGAAAGGGTAAAGCCACACAACGAATTTCCGAATCAAAGAAAATTCTTAAGAAGTCAATTGAGAGTAAATTCAGTAAAATGAAAACATTAGCAATGAAAGGAGAAATCAACACATGATTCACACGAATGAATTTCAAGACGACAAAGTCTAACACACATCATGACAATTACACGAAATCATCGTTCACGTCCAGTCATAAACCGTTAATCGCGTCCAGAGACGTTTCGTAGTTCTACCAAGATAAATAGAGAAGGTCGATCGATGAAGGAGCATAACAACGTTAAAACTTTCAACTCGGGTATCAATAGTACGAATTTAGGCAAATGGTAACGAAAATTGTATCATGAGGAGGATGAGGTAACAAGTAAAACAAAGATTGTTGGGTCAGAGAATAGGTGCTTGAGGCATGTACTTTGTTCAAGAAAAT
This sequence comes from Glebionis coronaria, assembly GCA_025667525.1. Lineage (NCBI taxonomy): Eukaryota > Viridiplantae > Streptophyta > Magnoliopsida > Asterales > Asteraceae > Glebionis > Glebionis coronaria. The sequence continues at coordinate 23,470 of JANFOE010001517.1, read as the reverse complement.
ATAAGGGTTCATATGTGTATGTTGCGAACTGTTGATACTCGCATATGAAGTAAAAGTTTTCTAAACTTTATTTATCTAACTTTTTAAAGAACATATTAAAAAAGTTGATTGTTGGTCAAATAGTTACGACGATTACTATTTGGTCTTGCATGGCTCCTTCTAAATTAGGCATAGGTGATCAGCCCATGCATAATTTAAGACTAGCAGTGTGATGCTCATCTTCGTCAAACCAGTATTACAGGTCATATTATATTTAATATGTATATAATCCCATTTGTAAAAACAGAAATCAAAATAGTTTATGAAACTATTCGCCAATAAGTTACTGGCTAGATATTTAATTCAACAATTAAAATGTTACAAGATTCTTTACAAGACCCAAGGTAGAACAATTTGTGAGAATACATTGTAAAATTAATATAGATTAATTTTATAAGATAGCATTCAATTACTTAAGAAAGCCCAAATGAAACCTTTTGTAAAATGATTCGCATACAACATTTGTTTGAGTTATATGGTAACATGACAATAGTTTATAAAGTAGCGAGTGGGTTACAAGAGTGAAATAAGGAGTAGTTCAAGACAGTCAATGAAATGGTTACAAGGTGATAGGTTTCAAAAAGTTTAGCCAAAATCGTCAGGAGACACGTGTCAAGATGGTAACGAACGATACGAAAGCAAGAACTTCAACCCCGGTCCAAATCAGTGGTACAATAGAAACAAAGAATGACAAATAAGTCATAAATAAAAGAAAGGAATAAGGAATCCGTATGTGCACATCGTAATTTATTTGACAAAAATACACTTTTAAGAAAGTAGGGTATCAGTTTTCAATTGATACAATTACTCTGAAAAGTTCTATTTTTAAACATTTTCAACCACAATCAATGTTTTTAGTTTGTAAAATATCATTAGCTTAAATTTTACGAGCTCAAACGAACTCAAAAATGCTTGAAATCATATTTTTAAAGTCTACCAGTTTTGACTTTTGAGTTTGACTAGACCAATTAACTTACTAAACGATATTCTAAGACTCAAAGTCTAATGCATTTCGATGTAAAACAATGTTTTGAACAACTTTCTAGTTTTAACCGAGACTTGAAACGGAATAAAAATGGACGAAAATGCCCTTGCATTAATTCTGTCAACAAAATGATATTTTAGCATTAATCAGAAAATAACTTCTTAGATTTTTTTACAATCTCAAATGAGCGTAACTTGCTCGATTTTAAAGTTTACTGGTCAAATTTTATGTCCTAAACGGACGTCTAAACAAGTAGAAATATATATTTTTATGTCTAAAGTTATAAAAATGTTTTCTCGACACTGTTAAACTTCCTGTAAAGTTTCTGTACAAAGTATATTTTTTGACATATCTTGAAATTTAAATCTAAATTTCATGATAACTTAAAATTAATGTACACACAAAATTAGTGGATTCCATAAAAACAAAAGAGAATAAACTGTATAGTTAATCATGTAAAGAAAACACAATATGGAAATGGTTCAAGAATGCCAACGATAATCTAAGAGATCAAAAACGACGCATATCATCCATGTCTTCGGCTGCAAGATGCAATGCAGGAAGGTCTCCTGGCGGCGTGATTTTCCAAAATCACAAGACACACCGAGAAAGAAACAAAATATTAACGAGTCACCCTCCTGAGGCGAGGAGGTTTAGTAAAAAAGGAGGATACAAGTAAGATCGTATTCCAAACAATTGTCACGTAATAAATGACGATCATGTGTTCAAGGTACAACGGATGTTGTAAGTCGAAATCGATACGTAGAATGGTCAATAAAATAAGATGTAATCCATGTACAAGTGTCGTGTAAAACAGTGGCATAAAGGTAAATCAAGATTATGAAAACCCACGATATTATTCAGTACTGATTCAACGAATGTTTCTAGATGTGTGAATCACACGATGTTTTTTAGTCTTTTCCGGAGACACATTGAGCTACACAATGGTCTATAGATTAGACATTCAATCACAAATGGTCGACAAGCAAATTGGATATCTAAATAGATATCTTAAAAGAATTGAACAATGAAAGCAACACGCACGGTGGTAAAATGAAAATCAGGAGTTTCATCGAGAATAATACTTATTCAATCCCGAACAATGGTATCGCGAGAGTATACACGACATGTAACAACGAGTCAAGAAAAACAGACGGTTCAAAACGAACGAGCATACAGGATCAGTCGTATCACGCATAAATGAAATAGAAATAGTACTCAGAAAATGAGTACGAAAATTCGGCAGCATACACGCTCTAATTACAAGTATGTAACGTCATAACAATGTAAAAATCATCTTAACCAGATCAGTACACAAGAACAAGAATTTCAGAAATACAGTAAGAGCATATGTAATCAAGTAGTATCCAATGATAGTTCATGAAGCACCAAGGCTTTGAAAAGACGTAGTAATTATCGTCATTAAAGTAAAGTAATATTTTAACATGAAATCAAGAAATGAAATACTACAACGATAATTAAAAATAAATAATAAGGATTAGAGAGTTACCCGCGCAGATATCGAACAACATTGGCAGATTCTGTGATTGACACTTTAAGCAATAAAATATTTGAACTTTCGGTTATAGACTAAGTTTTGAAAAACGACTCAGTTCCCTATAACCATCGCTCTGATACCAATCTGTGAGACCCCCAAAATCTGACATGGAACAACTAGGCAACGAGGGGTAACACGTCATATTACAAGAAACAATGAATTACGGTTCATACAAAGCCGACGAAATAAAAACATGTACATTACATCATAAAAGGTCAGAGTTTTTTTAAACATAGGTCCCAAAATTTTAGAAGCGGAGAATTATATTATTTCGTCTCGATTTATAACATAAAGTTGCCCAAAAGATAGAATAAACTCCTAACAGTTTATATAAAACCAATCTTTCAATCTCCAAGCTGCGATAATATCCTGCGGGCTCCCATCCAAGCAAAGCTAAGTAATAGTACCTGAGATTAAACATGTAAAATCGTCAACATAAAGTTGAGTGATATTCATAGGTTTAGCAGTAAAGGTGTGGAACACAAGCATTCATTTGTAAAACAAGTAGTATGGAGTTTGGTTCGTCAACCATAGTCCGAAATCATTATTATTGCTGTTCAGTTCATGAACCGAAGGTTAACTCAGTGTAACTCTAGGGAGTATTCAGCCCAAATACTCAAGTAATAAACAAATATCAGTGCGTCAAGGTACATGAGACGGGGATAGTCAATCTTGATGGACCCACCCACAACATTCGCGCTTAGTACTCGAAATTAACGGTTCATGATCAGGAGAGGAAACTTAAGGCTAGACTAAAAGCAATAATAATATTGAAAACCTGAAATCATACATGTTCTGGATAGCATACAAGTTCTAGATAGCATACATTTTTTAAATGGTTGTGTTCCACCATCTAAAATCTCACCCCGTGTTTGGAAACCATGTACAAGTAAAAAGGGGCTATGAACTCACCTTAGCCACAAGGTAAGTCAATCACGATACTCAGCAACTGAGTAGAAACGGTAGTGGTAGACAATCACCGACGATATGGATGCCCGGGAAACACGAAAACCGCAACCTACCAAAATAAGGCGCGCGTTAAGACTCGAACTCAGATATAGATATGTACCAAATATAATATGACTCAAATGTTTTCAAAGTATTCATGTTTCAAACCATTGACACGAACCAAGTGCATCCTTTTATCCAACGTTATTCGTTAAAACACTTGAACACTTGAAAATGACACGTTATACGACGCCAAGTCAACGCAAGTCAAACTATCCTTTAACCTTACTTGGACCAGTAGCTAAGTCATTTATACAATGACTAAGCACTTGAGTAAGTCTTCATGTCCGATGATGAATACTCAAACTCACGCAACACAAACATTGAACCACGTGTCCAAAATTAAAATCAGCAAGTACACCCCGAATGTACACACCGATCTACCCTATCTAGACTTGTCCGTTTTAGACGAAATTTGGTGTCAACGCCACTTATAACCTATATAAGACCCTGCCAAAACTTGAGCCATATTTAATACTTTAAAATCCATCAGCTCGACACTTTACTCGACTTCAAATTTGGGACAGATTTGTGCACTTGTTTTGTAAAATCGTTTGGACCACTTTAAAAGTACTAACTCGACAATCCGTCTTTTGAAACCACTACTAGACTCGTCACACTCAGTTTGTAAACTTTGAAAATCAGTAGATACATTTATCTAACCAAGCCTAAAGTCCCCGAGAGTCGACCCAAAATCAGCCACAATTTCGGATTGTGCCGACTTGCGTCTCCCAGTACACGAAAACTAAAACTAGCATAACTTTTGACTTGTACTGACTTAGAAGCTCTATCTTATACCAAAACAACCGTATCGAAAAACTCTACAACAATATCAAATAATCTTAGCCTTTCTTAGAATTTAAACCCACAAAAAATCTGTTTAATACCTGCTGTCCCAAAATAGCCTTTTAGAAAATAAGTCAAATTAATTTTTCAACCAAAAGCAATCATTCCCATACCTATAGAATGATCATACTATCATATCCATAAACCAATGACACTCCTAAACACATGCATGAAAAATTTAACAAAAATCAAAGATTAAAAACAAGACTTTTGAACATCAAAACCATTAAATTTACCCATGATCATCCTAAAAATAATGATCAAATACCTTTCCAACCATAAAATCATCAAACTTAAGAAGTTGTTGCATGTACAAAATTTTTGTACCAAAAGATGCACCTTGAAAATCAAAAAGGTGGTCTTGATTTAGTTTTTAATGAGTCAAGGTGGATGATGGTGAAATTGGATGTTTTTGTGGTAGGGAGTGGCGGCAATAGGGTGGTGGTGGGAGAAGATTATGTTTTTTTTTATCTTGTATGTGTGTGTGAGTGGAAGGTAAAAAAATGCTTTATATATGGTCGTAGTGGAGGGACCATTGTTGCCAAGTTTTAAACTTGTGGACTTAAAAATAATTAATAGTTTTGAAGGGTAGAAAATGATTATTGATAAATATTGAAAATATTTACGGGGCTCGGGTTTCGTAAAAAAAGTACTTTTCAAAAGTTACAATGCATCATAAAAATGATTATATGATTTCCCAACACGACTTAATACGTAATTAAAACGACATCGTCGAAAATATTAATTATCGAAACAATCGATAATAAATCGTAAAATTTTTGGCATCCGTCGGTATCGCGATCACTAAGAATTCTCGTTGTACATTGATTTTGAATAAACTCGTTGTAAAACGCACGCGGGTGATTTTAAATCAATAACTTTGATTTAACTTAAATATGGAAAAATAAAATAAGTGATATAGAGATTTGCATTGGGTTCTAGATTCGTCTCGGTATCTCCTCGAATTGATCACGGCTCTAAGTGGAATGATTTGTTCTTGGTTAATAAAAAGTTGTTGGTTGTTTATCTATTTTAAACTAATGACAAATAAGTAAGTGTTGAAGAGTAGAATTAAAGCTTTAAAAGATTAAACTAGAGTTTAAAAATAAATGCTTGAAAACTTAAAGATTATATTAGAAAAATAAATGAACACTAAATAAAAACTAACACCTGGAAAACTTTGTAAAAATATGAACTTAGTCGGAAAGTACTAAAAGAAAGTAAGATCGGAATATATCAAAACAACTCAATCGGAATAAGGAAAATAAGGTGCAATCGGAATATGTTCCGATCAAATGATCGGAATGTTGAGAATGACTACTGATCAGAATATGGAAAAATTAGTTGCAATCGGAATACTTAGAAATAGAGTCAAATCGGAATAACTAATAAGGATCACAATCGGAATGTTTAATTTGGAACTAATCGGAATACATTAAAACCTGCCAATCGGAATAAACATAAAGAGCTCAGATCGGAATATAGGGCAAATAAGCATCAAATCGGAAAATCCCAAAAGCCTTTTCCGATCTAAGTGATCGGAATAAAGGTGGTGTCTGCTCGGAATGTGCAAATCGGAAAAGGGTTTACACCCTTTCCGATATATCCTTTTGATCCGAAACTAAGCAAGGGAATAAGCTATTGAATAAGCTAATACCCAAACCAAAACGAGTCCAATAAGAAATAGATTAAATAGGCACTAAAAACAACTTTTCTAACTTTAAATAAGCAAACTTTTGAATCAAATAATAAAAAGATGAACTTTTTATGAAAACTTTAAAAGGTAAATAAGCTAAACCAACAAATAAGCCAATAAGCACAAAGATCTTAAAGCTTATTTGTGTAGAAACTTAAGGAAACATAAAAAAAATTAACTTTTTAAGCACAAAATCCTAGATGAACAACACGGATCATACGAGATTTGTACCAAAATCAATCAAAATCAAAGAAAAGAAGAATGAGATTAAAGATTAAAAGCTTGAAACTAAACTTGATTAATGAAAAACAATACAAAGGTTTTATCTTGAAAGAGAAGAAGATGAAAACTAGTGAGAGAAAGTTTAGAACTTTCTCTCTCTAAAACTAGAGAGAATGAAAAACTAAAAACTAACTAAAACTAACTAAGTGCCCAAATTTGTGAAGTAAAGTCCTATTTATAGGCATGTCTTGTGGGCTTTGTGAATGGGCTTGGTTTTGGGCTTCTTTTCTTCTTTCTTCTTAAGTCTTTACGTTTCTTCTAAATAAACGTTTCCGACCCGGATTTGAGAAGTGTCGGTGAATAATTCCAACTCGTCTTATAAACTTTTGTTTAATAGACTCGAGTTCTTCGACATATATGAATCTTCTATCTTTGGCTCTATTCTTCGATAAATCTTCAAATAGGCACAATGACTTCAAATCTTTTGCATCTCTTGGACAATAGACTTCGTCTTGAGTCTTTTTCCTCGATAAAACCCGTGCAATCCCATGTTTTCTTCAATATTCATCCGGTTGACTCTGAAAACGCAATAAACACAAAAAACACGCATAATTCCAAACAAATGATATGAAATACGTGTTTTGGTCTCGTTTTAGCCAGAATTAAGTGGTAAAAGGATGGGTGTTTTCACACCTATCAAATCCCCTACACTTAACCATTGCCATGCCCTAATGCAATGCTTAGCGATAAAGCAAGTTTACACTTTTCTCATAATCAATCAACCTTGGCCTTATTAAAATACTATTAAACAAAAATTAAATACTAAGAGAAATTAAAACTTTAAAGTAAACAAAAGGATAGAAAATAGCTATGTGGAAATAACTTGCAAAGGGATCTAAGACTTACATTAGGGCTTCGGTGCTGCGACGATCCATCACCCTCAAGTTTCACGTTCCCCAAACTAAGCTTAAAAACGAGATCATTGTTATTATAAGTTAGCATATCAAACACTTACACACATGGTTTAATTATATGCTTAAACTCCCTTATTCCTAGGTGTATCTCTTATATTTTATTTTTGTCTTAGAATGATCACGAAGATGCATTTTTGGACTTATTTCGATAGTTATTTAGGCTGAAAGCAAAGTAGGACGATTTGATCAATAGCTAGCTAAAGGACAAAATCTCTTAAAACTGCTTCTCGGGATATCAAAAAGTTCATATCTTGGCATAACTCGGTTCACGCTTTGAGACCTTTCTCGGGCTGATATTTGGCATGTACTTCATACTTCATATCTTGAGAGACGTTCTTGAGATAATGGTCTTCTCTTCGTTATAGAGTTTCTTCACTTGGAGACTTTTGAGGGGTACTCTTACTTTGTTGACCACGACTTCATGATTATTTCTTCAATCTCTAATTGGGATTTTGAGATACAATGATCCGCCTCCTTTTCGGACTTGGATCTATTCATCCTCATACCTTGTTAGGGTCTTTTCGGATAGACTTCTCCATGATCTTTATGGGATTTGATTGCTTTCCGTCGTGAGTCTTGATCCTTCATATTGATTTTGGGAATAATGCTTTTCACATCACTTTGGATCTTCAGCAATAAAATTGAATCCTCATGCCTTGTAAGGGCCTTTTCGGACTCGCCAATCTTCGCGCCCCGCTTCATAAGTTATGCCTTGGCTATGAACTCTTATCATTACCGAGCAACTTTTAAACGATCTTGGGCTAGAAGCTAAGTAACTTTTCAAATCGTACGAGCTTACTTATTGCAGATAAATTATTAGCAAGTGATGAGAGAATAGGCAGATAATTATACCACGTGAGCTTGCGCCAGAATACCGACTTATAATGGACTCTATCATTTCTCGTTCTCCACAATTTAAAATCACAAGTAATGAGACTCGTGGATGCTTAGCCTAATAAACCAATTAAGGTCTACATGGTTAAGGATACTAGCTAGAATAAACTTGAATAAGTCTATTCGGGTTGAGTCAAAATAATCGCAACGGGCCTAATATGTCAAAGATTTCTAAACTAGCTACACCACTTTATTAATATTTTTGACTTTATTGCGGGGTATATACATATGCAAGCAACGAAAAAAAAATTAAAAATTACGACTAAATGGCCAAAGTTAATTAAAAATTTGAAAAATGTTGAAAAAGATGATTTTCCGGTTAAATGAATGCATTTTCATGGAAAAGTCCACTTAAAACTTCGATAGAAGTCCCCCTACACTTAAGATAAACATTGTCCTCAATGTTTAAGTATGTGGGAAAAGTCTCCCCTACACTTATGACATTGTGCACGTTGGTTAAATCAAGTTAAGGAAGAGACGACTAAAGTGATCAATTTCAAATGTGAGTATGAAGAAAATTGAATCACGATAGTTGAGAGATAGAATCGGATTTCGGATAACACGGGAGCACAGTTCTTCAGAGATTCCAAGAGTGCACTTATCCCTGTAATCACATCACCACACAAATACAAACACCTATATAGGTCCCCCTACACTTAGGAGGTTAAAACATAAAAGGATAGATACTCGGGTTGCCTCCCGAGGAGCGTTTGGTTTTGATAACCGAGTCACGAGCCTGACTCGACCCAAAATTAGTTCATAGGGAACGAGGTGAGGGATGGAATCATCTCCTGAGAGATGTCCTCACCAAAGTACAACTTCACTCGTTGGCCATTCACCTTAAAATTAGGTCCATTAGGTTGAGCGAGCTCGAGAGTACCATATGGAAAAATTTGGGCAATGGTGAATGGGCCGGACCAACGAGATTTCAGCTTGCCCGAAAAGATTTTCAACCGAGAGTTAAATAGTAAAACTTTGTCTTCAACTTGGAACTCTCGGTTTTTAATCTTAGAGTCGTGAATGAGCTTAGTCTTCTCCTTATAGATCAAAGAATTTTCATAAGCCTCATTACGGAGTTCATTCAGCTCATTGAGTTGGATCTTGCGTAGGTCACCGGCTTTGTTGATATCAAAATTAGTCCACTTCAAGGCCCAGTAAGCCTTGTGCTCCAACTCAATGGGGAGGTGGCATGCTTTCCCGTACACGAGACGATATGGTGTACAACCAATCGGAGTCTTGTATGCGGTACGAAAAGCCCACAAAGCATCATCAAGTTTATCAGCCCATGAGGCACGATGCTCTCCCACGGTTCTTTTGAGAATTCGCTTTAATCCTCGGTTAGATATTTCAGCCTGGCCATTAGTTTGTGGGTGGTAAGCGGTGGAAAGACGATGATTTACACCATACTTAGCCATGACTCTAGCAAATTGGTCGTTGCAAAAATGAGTTTCGCGATCACTAATAATGGCATGAGGCACACCGAATCTAGCGAATAGCGATTTCAAAAAGTTACAAACCACCCTTGCGTCATTAGTGGGTAAAGCTTTGGCTTCAACCCATTTGGAGACGTAGTCGACGGCTACAAGGATGTATTTGTTTCCTTTAGATGAAGGGAATGGCCCCATAAAGTCGATACCCCAAACATCAAAGATTTCACATTCCTGAATGAAATTCTGAGGCATCTCGTCTTTATGTGTGATCTTGCCTTGTTTTTGGCAAGCATCACAATGTTTAACTATCTCGTGAGCGTCACGATAAATGGTGGGCCAATAAAATCCCGAGTCAAACACTTTTTTGGCGGTGTAGTTGGGACCAAAGTGACCACCGGTGGGTCCTTTGTGGCAAGCGTCAAGGATTTCCAAAGCTGCCAGTCCATCAACACATCGGCGAATAATCAAGTCGGCACATTGTTTGAATAGATACGGGTCATCCCAAAAGTAAGTCTTAATGTCTTTGAAGAACTTCTTCTTTTGCTGGGATGTTAACCCGTCAACGAGAATTCCACCCGCCAAGTAGTTTGCAATGTCCGCAAACCACGGGGTTTCATCAGCAGTCGAGTTGATAGACATTAAGGTCTCCAGGGGAAAAGAATCATTGATTTCTTTGTTCGGATAATCCCCTTGGTAAGGATCCTCAAGTCTACTAAGATGATCCGCGGCTAGGTTTTCAGCTCCTTTTTTATCGCGAATTTCGATTTTAAATTCTTGGAGTAGCAAAACCCAGCGAAGAAGTCTTGGTTTCGAATCTTGCTTAGTCAACAAGTACTTCAACGTGGAATGATCGGTGTAAACGATTGTGGTGGAAAGGACAAGATAGGGGCGGAACTTTTCAAAATCATAGACAACAACTAAAAGCTCTTTTTCGGTTGTCGTGTAATGCAATTGAGCCTCAGTCATTGTCTTGCTAGCGTAATGGATTGGTTGGAAGTGTTTGTTCACTCTTTGGCCCAAAACCGCTCCAATAGCAAAATCACTAGCACCGCACATCAACTCGAAAGGCAGCTCCCAATTAGGGGTAACCAAGACGGGTGCCTTAGTTAGCTTATCCTTAAGCGAGTTGAAGGCTTCGATAAACTCTTTGGAAAAGATAAAAGGAGTATCTTTTTCCAAGAGGTGGGTCATCGGGCGAGCGATTTGAGAAAAATCTTTGATGAATCGACGGTAGAAGCCCGCATGACCAAGGAAACTTCTCACACCCTTCACGGTTGAAGGTGGAGGAAACTTAGCGATATCATCGACTTTAGCACGGTCTACTTCAAGACCGGCTTTGGAAATATTGTGTCCTAGCATGATGCCCTCTTTTACCATAAAATGGCATTTTTCCCAATTAGAACAAGGCGAGTGTCTTCACACCGCTTAAGCATACGTTCTAAATTGGCAAGGCAAGCAGAGAAAGAATCACCATAAACCGAGAAATCATCCATGAATACTTCCATAGTGTCTTCCACCATGTCATGGAAGATAGCCATCATACACCTTTGGAATGTCCCAGGAGCATTACATAAACCAAAAGGCATGCGTTTGTAAGCAAATGTTCCATAGGGACAAGTGAATGTGGTCTTTTCTTGGTCCTTGGGATCGATGGGAATTTAAAAATACCCGGAGAAACCGTCTAAAAAGCAGTAATAGTCATTACCAGCTAGACGCTCGAGCATTTGATCCATGAAGGGAAGAGGAAAGTGATCTTTTCTCGTGGCATCATTGAGCTTGCGATAATCAATACAAATTCTCCACCCAGTAACGAGACGAGTGGGAATCAACTCGTTGTGTTCATTGGAAACAACGGTTATTCCGCCCTTCTTGGGCACACAATGGACGGGACTTACCCACGGCGAATCCAAAATAGGGTAAATCAAGCCGGCATCTAGAAGTTTGATAACCTCTTGTTTGATGATGTCATGAATTTTAGGATTAACCCTTCTTTGGCTCTGGATTGCGGGTTTAAAGTCATCTTCCATGAGAATCTTGTGAGTACAAAATTTCGGATCAATTTCGCGGATATCGGAAATTTTCCAAGCAATTGCCTTCTTATGATCTTTAAGCACGGCGATGAGGCGAGATTTTTCTTCTTCGTTCAAGTCCTTCGCGATGATGACAGGCGACTTCTTGTTTTCTTCAAGGAACACGTACTCGAGATGGGGTGGCAACTCCTTAAGTTCTAAATCTGCAGGATTTTCGATGGGAGGCGTTTTCAAAGTCGGAGCATCGATAGCAATAACCGTGGGAGATGGTGGAGAAAGATTGTCTTCTTTGAGAAGGTTTTCAAAGAAGTGCATGTCTTCATCCCAATCGGTGGGAGAATCGTCATTTGCTAAGCTCACATCTCCCATGGTGGCTTCAAGATCTTTCCAAAAGAAATCACTTTCTCCAAATAGAGACAGTGATGAATCAATAGAGGAAACGGTCTCAACATTGGGAAGAGAGGTAGGAATATTTTTACAAGCATCAATAAAGTGTTCTTCACAAGCCTCATCCAGAACGTCAATACAATTAACACTCTCGTATGAATAAGGTTGTTTAGACAACTTTCCCATGTTGAAGACGATTTTATCGTCGCTCACTCTCATGATAAGCTCACCGGCTTCAACAGCGATGAGAGTGCGACCAGTCCTCAAGAATGGACGACCAACGATCAATGGCACACGAGGGTCCATGTCGTAGTCAACGACAACGAAATCGGCAGAAAAAGTGAATTTGTCGACTCCTACAAAGACGTCTTCGGCTATCCCCACTAGATAAGCAACCGTACGGTTAGCTAATTCCAAAGTCATTTTGGTGGGGACTAGCTCAGGGAGAGATAATTGCTTCCAAACGCTTAGAGGCATTAGATTAATACTGGCACCTAGATCGGCTAGGGCCATGCAATTCTCTACTCCCGGGAAGTTACAAGGGATTAAGAAACGACCCGGATCACCAAGCTTGGTTGGCAATTTCCTTAAGAGCACTGCAGAGCAATTCTCATTAAGTTGGGTGTTAGCAATATCAAGAAGCTTCTCCTTGTCGCTAAGAAGATCTTTGAACATTTTCGCGTATTTGGGCATGTGAGCGAGAGCCTCGGCGAAGGAGATGTTAAAATTCAATTGTTTAAATATTTTTAGAAAGTTCGAAACTTGAATATCATCCTTGCTTTTGAGCTTCTCTTTCCTCAACCTTGATGGATAAGGTATATCGGAAGAAGAGGAAGTCTTTGGGATCGAAGGATCACTCACATCCTTGGGTGGAGGAGGGGTAGAAGTAAGAGGTGGAGAAATTGGGGAAGTAGAAGGATGAGGAATAGGATCAGGTGACTCGTTCTACTTAGTCACAATCACCGGTGGAGGTATAGGAAGCTCGGGTTCCTTGGTAACTTTGCCACTGTGAGTGGTGATTGCTTTCATCTCCCCTCTTGGATTCGCAACGGTGTTACTCGGAAGAGTACCCGAATAAGAGGGTTGATTACCTTGGAAGAAACTAGCCATCATATTCTTTAAGTCATTCGTTTGACTATCCAAAGTGTTTCTCATATCAGCTCTCAGATCATTCCCTTGTTTCACCAGGTCTGCTTTCAAGTTGAGCACTTATCGCTGAAGATTTCCCACGATCACATCGTTAGTCCTCATGTAGGTTTCCACTTCTTGGTGTAAAGCGGTGGGTTGGTTGGGAGGAGCATTGTATGCGGGTGGTTGATAAGCAGGTTGCTGGTAAACTTGGTTGTTTCGTTGAGGTGGATGTTGTTGTTTGTGAGGTGGTATGTATGGTCCACGAGATTGTTGTTGTTGTTGAGGAGGGCGGTTGAGGTTTTGTTGTTGGTTTGGGTTGTTAGGAGTAAAACCGGGTGGTGAGAGATAGTTGTTCGAACGGTAGCTAAGCAAGTTGCGGTCACCTTGAGGACGAGCTTGATAAGCGGGTTGAGGATAGGTACCGTATGCTGCATTCACATTTTCAGAAGGGTAGTCTTGGGTGGCAGTACAAGTGGTGTAAGAGTGAGGACCCCCGCATATCTCACATGGTTGGCTGACAGCATTGACTTGAGTGTCTTTAGCGTTTTTAGCGTTGATGTTGTTGGTGTTGCTGGCGGTTTGGGTAGCAAGCAATTCAAGAAGCGCAGTGATTTTGTCAAGTTGCTTGTCGCTGTCACTAGTACTAGCACTAGCGACATTGGTCCGAACACTCTTGGTTTGCACACGAGACTTATTCTCAATGATATCCCAAGCAGCATTGGAAGTCTTAGCCAAAAGATTACCCCCCGAGGCACTGTTTAGTGAATCTTGGTCATTCATGCTTAAACCATTATAAAAAGTATTAATTTGGTGCACTTTGGTAAAACCATGTTGTGGGCATTTTCTTAAAAGGTCTTTGAAACGGTCCCAAGATTCACTAAACGACTCATCGTACTTTTGTTCAAAATTGATAATTTCATTCCGCAAAGCGGTAGTACGAGAGGGTGGGAAAAAGTAGTTGATAAACTTGGTCTCCAAATCCTTCCACAGAAGAATACTCTGTGGCGGTTCCTTAGCAAGCCAATGCCGGGCTTGTCCCTCTAAAGAAAAGGTAAAAAGTTGTAAACGGATTACCTCTTGTGGAACACCATTGAATTTGACCGTATTGGTGAGTTGCAAGAATCTCTTGATGTGGTCATGTGGATCATCAATGGTACGCCCCAAGAATGGTTGAGCAGAGACCATCTGGATAAAACCGGATTTGAGCTCAAAGTTGTTGGCTGCAATCGCGGGTATGACAATTGGATCATTGTTACCATCTACATGTGCTTGCAGAAATTCAATCATCGGGCGATTATCCGGTAGAGGCTCATTGTTGTTGTTATTATTATTGTTGAAAGGTGGGTTGTTATTGTTATTGTTATTGTTTTGAGGTGGGTTATTGTTGTTGTTTTGTACACCGGCCATGTCTAAGTCTTCGAGAGGCTCGGGCTCTTGATAAGACGTTGATCGTGTACGCATTCACCTGCAAAAGAACTAACAAGGCAAAAACAAAGCAAAAATATTTTTGGTTTTTATGTTTTTTAATTTTTTTTGTATTTTTGAAAATTTTATATATTTTTTTTTTGTTTTTTGAAAATTTTATGAAAAAGTAACGTTCACGGGGAACGGATCCCAAAATCCAAGTTCTCACAAAAAACTGTTGATCTTAACGAGAAGAGCCGGCAGCGGCGCCATTTGATACAGAGATTTGCATTGGGTTCTAGATTCGTCTCGGTATCTCCTCGAATTGATCACGGCTCTAAGTGGAATGATTTGTTCTTGGTTAATAAAAAGTTGTTGGTTGTTTATCTATTTTAAACTAATGACAAATAAGTAAGTGTTGAAGAGTAGAATTAAAGCTTTAAAAGATTAAACTAAGAAGACGAGTTTAAAAATAAATGCTTGAAAACTTAAAGATTATATTAGAAAAATAAATGAACACTCAATAAAAACTAACACCTGGAAAACTTTGTAAAAATATGAACTTAGTCGGAAAGTACTAAAAGAAAGTAAGATCGGAATATATCAAAACAACTCAATCGGAATAAGGAAAATAAGGTGCAATCGGAATATGTTCCGATCAAATGATCAGAATGTTGAGAATGACTACTGATCGGAATATGGGAAAATTTGTTGCAATCGGAATACTTAGAAATAGAGTCAAATCGGAATAACTAATAAGGATCACAATCAGAATGTTTAATTTGGTACTAATCGGAATACATTAAAACCTGCCAATCGGAATAAACATAAAGAGCTCAGATCGGAATATAGGGCAAATAAGCATCAAATCGGAAAATCCCAAAACCCTTTTCCGATCTAAGTGATCGGAATAAAGGTGGTGTCTACTCGGAATGTGCAAATCAGAAAAGGGTTTACACCCTTTCCGATATATCCTTTTGATCCGAAACTAAGCAAGGAAATAAGCTATTGAATAAGCTAATACCCAAACCAAAACGAGTCCAATAAGAAACAGATTAAATAAGCACTAAAAACAACTTTTCTAACTTTAAATAAGCAAACTTTTGAATCAAATAATAAAAAGATGAACTTTTTATGAAAACTTTAAAAGGTAAATAAGCTAAACCAACAAATAAGCCAATAAGCACAAAGATCTTAAAGCTTATTTGTGTAGAAACTTAAGGAAACATAAAAAAAATTAACTTTTTAAGCACAAAATCCTAGATGAACAACACGGATCATACGAGATTTGTACCAAAATCAATCAAAATCAAAGAAAGGAAGAATGAGATTAAAGATTAAAAGCTTGAAACTAAACTTGATTAATGAAAAACAATACAAAGGTTTGATCTTGAAAGAGAAGAAGATGAAAACTAGTGAGAGAAAGTTTAGAACTTTCTCTCTCTAAAACTAGAGAGAATGAAAAACTAAAAACTAACTAAAACTAACTAAGTGCCCAAATTTGTGAAGTAAAGTCCTATTTATAGGCATGTCTTGTAGGCTTTATGAATGGGCTTGGTTTTGGGCTTCTTTTCTTCTTTCTTCTTAAGTCTTTACGTTTCTTCTAAATAAACGTTTCCGACCCGGATTTGAGAAGTGTCGGTGAATAATTCCAACTCGTCTTATAAGCTTTTGTTTAATAGACTCGAGTTCTTCGACATATATGAATCTTCCATCTTTGGCTCTATTCTTCGATAAATCTTCAAATAGGCACAATGACTTCAAATCTTTTGCATCTCTTGGACAATAGACTTCGTCTTGAGTCTTTTTCCTCGATAAAACCCGTGAAATCCCATGTTTTCTTCAATATTCATCCGGTTGACTCTGAAAACGCAATAAACACAAAAACCACGCATAATTCCAAACAAATGATATTAAATACGTGTTTTGGTCTCGTTTTAGCCAGAATTAAGTGGTAAAAGGATGGGTGTTTTCACACCTATCAATAAGAATTTTATAATTCCAGATAAATTATTGTCAATGAACAGAAAAATACTTAAAAAGTATATTTAAAAATCTCAGGATTCACATATAGCAATACAAGAAAACGTAATGCGTTGGAAAATTCAGAAACACGAATAAAAAGAATAAAATAATACTGGTAAAGTACGGGTTCTCACAAGTGCAAGGCCTATTCTGAAGATTTATCGAAGAAAAAGTCTAAAGACGGAAGTTTAATGAAGCCGAAGAACTCAAGTCTAACTAACGAAGAAATTAGAAGACGAGTTCAATTAATCCCGAGACAAAGTCGAAAAAGTCGAAGAATTTAGAAGACGAAAAGACGAGAAAAGAAAGAAAGGAGAAACACATGCTAACCTCCCTAATCACCTATAAATACCCTCCTAATGACACATTAGGAGGTGTTGGCTATTTGACACATAGTTCTTCCACCCTTAATTACTTGCACTTTCATATTGTCATTTACTTAATTGTTCTTTAATTTCTTGCCTTTAATTTCAAGTAAGTCTTTTAATTTTGTTATTGAATCTTATTTTTAATCAACTTTTCATTATCATTCTCATTCTTCTCTTCTTGTTCTAAATCTTTTATTTGATTCGCTTTAATCTATAAGCTTTTATCTTTATGCTTATTTTGATAAAAGTTTTTATCTTGTTGTTCTTATCAAAGTTTTTATACGAGTTAAGGTTTAGCTTATTTAGATTTTTGCTTATTTCCATTCAAGAGTTTTAAAAGTTTATTTTTTCTTAAAGTTTATTTTATAAATCTTGTATTTTTAGCATTTTAAAAGTCTTTAATTTGTGCTTATTTAGTCCCTTTTATTTTTGATTTGGTAAAGTTTCGATTAGTGCTTATTAGACATAGCTTATTCTATATTGCTTATTTGCGTTTTCCACTGCTATTCCGATCACACCGTCGGAAAGGGGTTTTAGATTCCGAACAAGCATTCCGATCACCCCCCATCGGAAAAGGGTTTTGAGATTCCGACGGGTATTCCGATTGGGATTCCGACGGATGTGTTATTTGGATATTCCGATAAGAAGTATTCCGATAGGATTTCTTTTGACATTCCGATAGGAGTGATTCCGATCATATTCCGACGGATACTTATTCCGATTGCATTCCGATTGCAATCATTCCGACGGATACACATTCTGATTGCATTCCGATTGTAGTGGTAAGTTTGCATTCCGACGGCATACATTCCGATCGGATTCTGACAGGATTCCGATGGAGGGTATTTCGAAAGGTATTTAATATTTTGTCTTAGTTTTATTTTTAAGTTTGCATTATTTTATGTTTTCAAATTTTCATTTTTATTAAATTGTCAAATTTACTTTTCGCCAAGCTTTAATTTCTCGTCATTTAATTAATTTACTTCTAAAAGTTTTAATATTGCACCATTTACGTTTTAATTAGTTTTAGTTTTAATTTCTCATCATTTACTTTGAAGTTTTGTAATTTAATTTTACTACAACGACCAATCAATCTATTTGTTTTCCACCAAAAGACAACTGAGTCGCACTTAAACCAGTAATCAATTCGATTAGACACAATCAACGAACTTAATTTTTATACGAGTAAAATCCAGTTATTACTCATCTTTCCACGGTAGATAGCTGACGCAGTCAAGTAACACCCATGACGTGAGTCAGCAACACACATCATATTCTTGGCGTCCCACATTTGGGGTGACTGAGCTCTGGAACAGTTAAAGCACAGTACTGCTAGGATCCACCTGAGGTACGTGGAGCAAAACCAACTATGAAGAAATGGAGACACGTGAATGGGATTAAATTCACAACAAGTATTCAAAGATCAAGTTGAGCTGACCAGGAAACCTCAGACAACATGTAACACTAAACATTGTTTCAAAAATGAGATGGTTCAAATCACCAAAGCTTGGAGTAGTCAACTTGAGAGTTCTAAAGAAATGTCATGTAACGCCTCATTAAAAAGAACCATACAGGCATACACTCATCGACATTTTACATGAGTGGTGAACATAGAGGGTGGCATTGTAAGGCTCAACAACAGTATCAGAAACTTTAGGAGATGGAAACACAGGGAAGGTCATCATCATTCGGTCAAGATACTCTTCCATGATCGTTGAGATCAAAAGTGTACCCATACCTGAGCCTGACCGCCTCCTAGAGAATGGCACACCTGGATACTCTACAAACAGTCACAGTTTCAACTTCTTTTATAACAATATCGAGAACAGAATTAATCAACTCAGTGCCTTTAGTGTAAGGACCTTAAGCCCAATTATGACCAGCACCAAATTGACCAAATACAAAACTATCAGGCCTAAATATCTGACCATAAGCCCCAGATCTTAAACTATCCATTATCCCTGGCTCCAGACCCGTCAACACCATGCGTGGTACAACCTTCTACCACTCGATTCATCATAATACACATTATCCTCTCCAACTGCAAATCCGCATCACCCTATACTTTCCAGCCACATCGATCACGTGCTCTGCGGATACGACTACCCAAAACTTAGCCCCAATCTGGTTCCCACATTGACCTCTTTAGATGTGTAGGATTTATCTCATTTATTGTTAGTGTGTTTTGGTGTTTGTGTGAGCATATCTGAAAAGCGCAATAGTAAGAATTAGAAGATAGAACAACGTTGAAAAAAAATTAGTTGATTGTATGCTTTCAGTTAAATAAGTGTGTACCAAGTTCCAATACCTGATTGCATCGGTGTTTCACCTCCATCTCAGCAAGTTGCGCAAGCTGCAACATGAGATGCTAAATGTCAAATTCGAAACAAATGCAACTAAAAACCCCCGCTTTAAGAACTGGATAAACAGCAAATGAGGCAGACAACATTATATTGAACTTCCAGAGGCGCCTATTTTGATCACTTTTATACTCAAAGTGGCTTATAATGAAATGAAAATAATGTGATCTGAATTACTTTTGGATTAATATATACAACCCATACCCAAATAAAAAACAGTATACGCCGAAATCATTCTATTAAGCACACTTATAATGGTTCTATAATCAATCAGAGGTTCAGATAAACTGCACTTTTTAACTTGTGCTTATAACCAAACAGGAGTGCAATGGCTCACAAAGTTAATTATTATTATAGTATACTGATGTAATTTCCAATTCGCTTATTTAGTGAAGTGGCCTGTTATAACTGAATATATTTTATTTAGCATTGAATAGCCGAGTGTAATAATGGACGATCTTTTAAGTTCCTAACATCTCTTCTACGTATATATGGTTGAACAACTTCATCACATTCAGGCTCATTCTGCGTGAGAGCATTATCCTCGTCTACCTTTCATATATTACATCATTGGCGGCCTGTAATCAACATATTCTGCATTAGTGTCAGTTTACAAATGGAAAATCAAAGTTCAAGCTGCAAAGGAGGCTACTATCTTCTTACTTTGGCAAGACATTCAGAAGGAAAAAACAAATGTCACGATCTTTAACATCATAGTGAACTCAAGTGAATATGCTTAAGATGTAATCATAAATAGCAACATAGTACCAGTATCAAGCTTGATAACAAAATAGGTTTGTTTACTATAATTTGACTATATGCTATAGGATAAAATCTGAAACCATTGTTTAACTATAAATTTATATTAGCGATTAGCTTTCTTGGGGTACCTCAGTACCTACTTATTGATATATAAATCTGTGATCCTAATTGGTTGCTTCCCGATTACACACTCTTCACGCTCAATAGTGTTCCTTTTAAAATCGTGACGTGTAACAGGAATAATAGAAACAAATAGACCGCTTCTATCACCCAAAAAACGCAAATGCCAGTTGGCTGCAATAAAAAACAGATTCTAAGTACAATAATTTAATCTACTCATAACAAATGTGTGGGGTATTTAGGATTATGTTATAGAACGTCTTATATTTATACAAATATGCATGTCTCGCTGTGATTTACAAATTGTGCTTTGTACCATCAACACTTACTAATCGAAGAATGAGTAAGTGGTGTTGTTAGAAGTATAAAATCTTAACCAACTGTATGGCACTATCATCCTAATAATTTATAATAGTATACGGTGACAATTATATGTGGGAAGTTTATAGTCTGACAACTATTATTGTTCAAAGGAGATAACATACTGTCATAGTTAGTTGACCAACATCTTGTAATATTTCATTGTAAATATTAAACCACGAGCCTATGTCCTGCCCTTGCTCGCCTAGATCATTTCCAACACCAAGAACATCTATTTCAGGTAGTTGCAAGTGAGAGAAGTCAAGTGGCTCCTCCAATTCGTCCAATGATTAGTAGTCATCCTTATCTTTGAAATTATTATTTTCCATATGAATGGACTTCGTAAATGAATGATCTATCTTGATCTGAAATCTTTCCAATGGGGCTATTGAGAGAAGCAGACAATTGAGTTGTTTTCTGCTTCAGTTTCGATTTATTTTTTCTTTCACCCTTAACATTAACGGATGTAGGTCGGCCAATTCTAGGGCCTCCATTTCTGGATAAGCCATTCCCCTTACCTTGTATGTCCCTCTCACTCATCTTTCCTTTTGGACTATTCAAAATTGGTGCTCAACTACCTGAAGAAGTACCAGCGACGACATCATCAAGATATAACTCTCTTTTTGACCAAGCTTGACCATATACCGTCTCTACCAATACTCTACCAATAGTTTGAATGTTTGATCCAATGAATGAAAACTGAAGGGCTTTGCTGGACACCTACTTTGTTAGAACAGAATTGAATAAGAGATACTAATAACCAATAAAAATACTAATAACCAATCAATCAACATTAATCCAGAATACGACACACCTTGTAAGCAGAATTCCAAATAGGCGGGACTGTATCGATTGTGCTTGACTCAGCTTCAATGCCACAGTGTGCATTGCTTTCACTACTTTCACAGAAACCTGAATTATTAACATTTAAGGGTTATTGCAAAAACAGTGAAATTCTAAATGGCTAATAGAAAAACGAATGACAACATGAATACTAAAAAAGAGTCAAGAATTGAAAATACCAGCTTAGTTTTAAAAAAGAAATAAGAAAAAAAATGTAGTATATAACATTTTCCAGGCTGGAAACAATTGCTCGCAAACGATAATGTCAACTTTTCTATAGTTTGTGCAAGATAGGGTTTATAAACAACAAAACATAAAAGCAAAGTGGAAGATATACTTGTCGTTTTTTCTATAGTTCCAGCCAAAACCCCCACAAAGCCTCACCATATTTCTGCAAATACAATAAACAAATATAAGATCATTAAGGGTTTGACGAAAAAACATACATCGTTAGGGTTTGAGAAGAAGGAAGGATTTATTTTTTACGTATGTTTTTGCATATGAGAATTAGGGTTTGGATAAAACAAAAGAAACGTATCTTTAAAAACCTATATTTTAGTAATAGATTTTCATAAAATCCGAAATTGTAGATGAAAAGTGATTTGAAAATATAATACGTATATATAAAATACAGAAGATTGATAGTTTGTGTGTGGTTTTCATAGAAGTTATTATTAAAGTTTTTAATAGGAAATCACAAATAATTGGCTAGCATAGTTGGTAAAGATATTTGTATTCGAATCAAAGGTCACAAGTTCAAATCTTGCCATGACCATGTTTTTTAAACAAAATCCGGACCGGTCTAGACCCGGCTTGTCCCAAACCTTCAAAACACGATTTTCAAAAGACAGTTTTCAAAACTACGTTTTCAAAACATGATTTTCAAAACATTGCGTTTTCAAATCAGTATTTTGTGGAATTTGGAGATTTTTTAGGAAATTTTGAAATACTATTGACTAAAGATGTGACTGGAATATGATTGGATTAAAAAGTGTGGTTTCAAATCATAACTATACCTATGTATAATATAAAGATATATATATATATATATATATATATATATATATATATATATATATATATATATATATATATATATATATATATATATATATATATATATATATATATATATATATATATATATATATGTATATACATATATATATATATATATATATATGTATATACATATATATATATATATATATATATATATATATGTATATACATATATATATATATATATATATATATATATATATATATATATATATATATATATATATATATATATATATATATATATATATATATATATATATATATATATATATATATATATATATATATATATATATATATATATATATATATATATATATATATATATATATATATATATATATATATATATATATATATATATATATATATATATATATATATATATATATATATATATATATATATATATATATATATATATATATATATATATATATATATATATATATATATATATATATATATATATATATATATATATATATATATATATATATATATATATATATATATATATATATATATATATATATATATATATATATATATATATATATATATATATATATATAGGGGAGAGTTAAAATAAAAAGACTTTTTTTGGTGAGAAGGATAAGAAGGAGTTTTAGCCAATCATTTAAAATCAATGGATAAGATCAATCCATATTCCTAACTAACTAACTAACCACCAAAAACACGATTTTAAAAAGTCTTCAAAAAATTCTAAAAAAATTCCAAATGGTCGGATTTGTTGGTGCCTAAAAAAGTTGTGAATACACGTTTTTTAATTTTGAGTTTTTTTACGTTTTTCTGATGCACAAAAAACAAAATTAGATGCACAAACACGTGAATTTTGGTGTACAAAATTTTTTCATTCAAAAAATTTTTACTTTATTATAGTTTGATGCAGAATCATATTTTAAAGCAAAAAGTCAAAAGAAGTTGGGCATAAAAAATGAA